>RJWJ010043504.1:0-12575 GCA_004363605.1 Indri indri | reverse complement strand
CCCACCCGTTCCCAAGCCCGCCACCCCCATTCCCATGTCCCTCCCTACCCCCACCCTATTACCTATAGACGGCACCCCTTCACATACACCGGTCACCTCACACACCCCTCATTCCCAGGCAGGGATACAGTGGAAGTAGGCAGAAGCAAGGAGGGAAAGGTCTGAAGCCTTTTTCCCTCAAGAGCAAGGGCCAGAGCCACTGTCCTGACTGCAAAGTGGAATAGGTCCCCCTGAAGTTTCCAGGCCGACTGCGGTGCCTCTAAACGGCAGGGTACCCTTGGGGTGCCGAGTCTGATTTAGTGGGGCTCACTGAAAGGATCCTGCTCTCAGGGGAAACCTACGGACACCGGCTTCTAGACCCCATGGAAGATAGCAAGGGTCACTGGGGGTGATCCCTATGATCTGGGTCTCTTATCTGTGCCCGGGCCCAGCTCCATACCTGCTGGGGATGCCTCCAGATCAGAGCTCCCACGCAGCTCGCCTACCGCACGTCTGCCACGGTTGCTGCCGCGGTACAGACTGAGATACGAAGTTGTGGCGCGAAGAGGTTGTCGGGTGACGACCCCCCCGCTTCCCCCGCGGAGCTGCACACGGCCCGCTTGCGGCTGCGCCCTGAGGACCTCAACACCCCCGGGCCCGCCAAAAAGAAGGTTCCTCGCCCCGGCCCCTGCCCCTGTGCCAGCCACTCAGTTGGTGACGGAGAATTCAAACTGGGCTGGTAGCCACTTACATTGCAGAATAGCTCCCAGTCCTGCCACCTATTGGTTAAATGAAGCCGCCAGGCCCGCCACGTGCAGCACGAGGCCCAGCAGTCATTGCGGCTCATGTTGCAAGTGGCTCTCCCTCATTGGATAACAGCTGTGGCGTGACAGTCACCAGTTGCTCCCCTTATTTCTATAGTGCGAGCTGCAAGCGTGGGGCCGGGCGCAAAGTATAGCGAAGCGGAAGTCAAGGCCCCTGTATATTTTTATTGCGCCGCGTTCTAGGGAAGGAGGGCAAAAAATACAGCTGCCTCCTGCCTTTCACAAGGGCATGGTATTTTTTCAGGGCTCACTGAGAGGCAGATGACTATGGAAAGATTCCATCTTCCTGATCTCACGACCAAGTATTACCCACCTAATACCCAAACTGCTCCCCGCCCTTTCCCAAAGCAGGTTTCTTCCACAGAAGGAAGACTGGATGTTTGGCCTGGGGCTTGCAGAGCTTTTTTTTTTTTTTTTTTTTTGAGACATTGTCTCGCTTTGTTGCCTGGGCTAGGGTGAGTGCCGTGGCGTCAGCCTAGCTCACAGCAACCTCAAACTCCTGGGCTCAAGCGATCCTACTGCCTCAGCCTCCCGAGTAGCTGGGACTATAGGCATGCGCCACCATGCCCGGCTAATTTTTTCTATATATGTATATATTTTAGTTGTCCAGATCATTTATTTCTATTTTTTAGTAGAGACGGGGGTCTCGCTCTTGCTCAGGCTGGTGTCTAACTCCTGACCTTGAGCGATCCACCCGCCTCGGCCTCCCAGAGTGCTAGGATTACAGGCGTGAGCCACCGCGCCCGGCCTGCAGAGCTTTAAAGCGCTGTTTCAGACAAGGGCAGTGGGGCACCGGTAGCACGGTGCAACGTACCCGCAAATCCCCCGGTGATCTTGAAAAATATGCGGGTTCTGAGTCAGGAGGTCTGACTCGATGCTGCAGATCTCTGCCCACGCTGTGTGCAGCAAGGCTCTGAAGCCTGTGATTACATTTCAGGGCCAGAAGTTGTGGACCTTTGGTGACAGAATAGATTTGTTTTAATTTATTTGGGATAAAAATGAACAGGCTTTTCTATAATGTTTTAATAAAAATGTTAAAAGCAAACAAGCCGGGCGCGGTGGCTCACGCCTGTAATCCTAGCACTCTGGGAGGCCGAGGCGGGCGGATCGTTCTGAGCTCAGGAGTTCGAGACCAGTCTGAGCAAGAGCGAGACCCCCGTCTCTACCAAAAATAGAAAGAAATTAATTGGACAGCTAAAAATATATATAGAAAAAATTAGCCGGGCATGGTGGCGCATGCCTGTAGTCCCAGCTATTCGGGAGGCTGAGACAGTAGGATCGCTTGAGCCCAGGAGTTTGAGGTTGCTGTGAGCTCGGCTGACGCCACGGCACTCGCCCCAGGAAAGAGAGTGAGACTCTGTCTCAAAAAAAAAAAAAAAAAAAAAAGCAAACAACATTTTAAATTGAAGATATTTGCAGACATCCTCTGTTCCCCCTTAACTGCAGATGCTTCCTATGTCTGAGATAGGGGAACAAGTACCTCCATATTCCCTACCTAATAAGAATAGACCACTGAGAGCCTGTTAAATCAATTTCCTTTATGTGACAAGGAGAAAATGGTTATCTGGTGCCATCAGAGAGTCACGGACCCCAGGTGGGACATTTTACCTGAGGGTTCTCATAACACCAGTCCACTGCCATTCCTTGAAGCCACTGCCCAGCCACCTGGTATCAAAGTATGATGCCCGGGAAAGGCGTGTTCTGCCTCATACTCACCTCTGGGGCACTGAGTGTTCCAGTGGCTGGGCCTGTACTTCACTTCATTCTACTTCTCACTGGGAGGACCAGCTTCCTTTCTATTCTTTCTGTCTTAGCCCGTTTTGTGCTGCTGTAACACAATACCTGAGACTGGGTAATTTATAATGAAATTTATTTAACTCTAGAGTTAATAAATAAATAGAGGTTCTAGAGTCTGGGAAGTCCAAAATCAAGGGGCCACATCTGGTGAGGGTCTTCTTGCTGTGTTATCCCATGGCAAAAGACAGAATGGCAAGAGAGCACATGTGAGAGAGAGAACCAGGGGGCCCGAACTCATCCTTTCATCAGGAACCCACTGCTGATAACAAACCGGCTCCCATGATAATTGCTTTAATCCATTTATGAGAGCAGAGCCTTCATGGCCTAATCACCTCTTAAGGGTCCCACATCTCAACACTGTTGCGTTGGGGATTAAGTTTCCAATATATGAACTTTGGGGGACACATTCAAACCACAGCACCTTCCTTTAACACTCTAACTGCCATGAGAGTTGATTTAACTCACTCTGGTTTTGACCCTAGGGCCGCATGAAGCATATATAAAATCTTACTTGTTGATGTTCTTATTGTTATAATACTGACATTTGAATTCTAAAAACGTGAATTGAATGAATAGAAGTCAATAAATTTTGTTTTTCTATTTGTGTTTGCCTTTAAATTACATCCGAAGTTTTTATTCTATTTTTGTAATAAAACACTGCGGCCCCAAGGAAAAGTTTCTCCTTTTTTTTGTATGCAGCTTCTATGTGTTAAAAAAAAGTTATTGAGGGATAGTGACAATGTTGAATTTTCCTGAGCCCTGTGATCCTGGAACACAGGGAAGGTTAAAGAAACCTCCCCCAGCCCTTTGTGTTCCGGATAACAGCTTCCTGCAAAGAATCCTCTTTCCTCATATCACTTATATAAGACGCAGTGAATGCCACTCTTGTTCACCTATGACAAGGCCAGACGGCAGATCCTCCTAATTCCTATTCTTTGCCTCAAAACTGACTAGCAGAACTGCTTGTTGCCACTGATCACTAGTCACAAGATGCTTGTTAGCCAAAGATTGGGATAGCTTCTCTTCTTCCTCTGGGCCCCTGAACCTCGGCCCACCCTCAGCCTGAGCCAGCAGACCGCTTAACAGGTCCTTCTGAACATTCTCCGACCTGTTCCCTGGTCATTCTGCATCTTCACACCAGGCCCTTTCTAGGCTTGTTTATTCCTCCTTTTAAAGAAAGGCCCTTCTTGCCTAACCCTTGACAGGCTTGCGGATCTCTTAGTTGGAGTGTTCTCTCCATCGCAACATCCTCTCCCTTCCCCCCATTGCCAGAAGCCTTTCAAGTAAAGTTTCTCTTTATTAAGTCGTGTGATTTGTTCCTCCCCCTAACTTTATTGAGATGTAATTGACAAATAAAAATTTCATATATTTAGTGTGTACAATATGATGTTTAGATATATGTATACATTGTGATCACCGCAATTGAACTAATCAACATATCCATCATCTCATATAGTGACTTTTTTGTGTGTGGTGAGCCACTTAAAGATCTACCCTCTTAGCAGACTTCAAGTTTACAATACATTATTATTAACTATAGTTACCATGTACACATTAGGTCTCCAGTACTTATTCAGTTTATAGCTGAAGATGGATGCCCTTTGACTAATAGCTCCCCTTTCCCCACCCTCTTAAGCCCTTGATAACCACCATTCCACTCTCTGCTACTATGAGTTTGACTTTTTAAAAAAGATTCTGCAAGCAAGAGCATGCAGCATTGGTCTTCCTGGCTACTGTGACAAAATACCATAGACTGTGTGGCTTAAAAAACAGACCTTTATTGGCTGGGTACAGTGGTTCAACCTTGTCATCCTGGCGCTTTGGGAGACTGAAGCTAAAATGTGGATGTAACCCAAGAGTTCATTGACAGATAAAAGGAAAAGCAAAATATGGTATATACACACAATGGAATGTTATTTAGAATTAAAAAGGAAGGAAATATGCTACGATATGGATGAAACTTGAGGACATTACACTAAGTGAAATAAGCCAGTCCCCCCAAAATAAATACTATATGATTCCACTTATAAGAGGTACTTAGAGTAGTCAAAATCATAGAGACAGAAAGTAGAATGGTGGTTGCCAGGAGCCACGTTGAGGGAGAAATGGGGAGTTATTGTTTAATAGGTATAAAGTTTCAGTTTTACAAGATGAAAGAAGTTCTGGAAATGGATGGTGGGGACGGTTGCACAACATTATGAATGTATTTAATACCACTGAACTATACACTTAAAATGGTTTAGATGGTTAAGTTTTATCTTATGTGAATTTTACTGCAATGAAAACGTTGGAAAAAATGAATCACTAAAGGGGGCTGACGTCAGAAAAGTGAGTTCAAGAACATACTCCTTCACGCCTGTAATCCTAGCACTCTGGGAGGCCAAGGTGGGCGGATCGTTCTGAGCTCAGGAGTTCGAGGCCAGCCTGAGCAAGAGCGAGACCCCGTCTCTACCAAAAATAGAAAGAAATTAATCGGACAGGTAAAAATATATATAGAAAAAATTAGCCGGGCATGGTGGCGCATGCCTGTAGTCCCAGCTACTCGGGAGGCTGAGACAGTAGGATTGCTTGAGCCCAGAAGTTTGAGGTTGCTGTGAGCTAGGCTGACGCCACAGCACTCGCGCCCAGGCGAGAGTGAGACTCTGTCTCAAAAAAAAAAAAGAACATACTCCTATAATAATTATCCTGGTGTCAGGAAGCTAGAAACAAGAAGAAGCAACTGTTTTTCAACAGCAGAGAAGTGTGCGAATGCAGACAACTACCAACCAAGAATAAGAAAACCCAAGTCCAGCAGCCTCACTCTCAATATTTAGAGAGCTGAAAAACGGACTCCGGAAAGCTGCTGCAGGAAAGCATCCATTTCCATGATGTTGGCTACCAGCAGAAACAGAAAGTGGTGAAGTAAGGACCTCCAGAGTTTACCTAGCCATTGTAGCAATGAGACAACTGTCAAAAATGATCAGAATTAACTTTTTCAGAACTGTGGAAATTAACCAAAAACTTATAGCAATGCAGGGCACATTTACTCAAGAAAAATGGCTGAATCTTAATGGGAACGGTGAACTTTGTTGTGTTTTAAATTCCTTTAGTCCCATCCCACACACTGCACCTCAGAAGATGCCTTGAAATGCAGCAACCCGCATTGCTGGGTGACAGAGGAATTGAAATGATCTGACCTATCTTCTGGTTCCCTGGAAGACTTCAGTCAAAAGGCTTGTCTTTTCTGATCTGACTTTTTTGACCCACCCAGTGATAAAAGTCTTCCTACTGCAGTGTTTGTCAAAAATATTTATTCACATGTGTTTAAACATCATAGATGCCTGAGGCAATTGATAACAACCGGGGAAGATAATAGACCAACAAAAAATCTTAAATGGATAGGCTGAGGAATGAGATGTTGAGAGGGGTTGTTACCAAAAGCTCGGCACTTGTCCCTAAGGCTGCATTAGAAGAATGAGGACAAATGGTTTGATGAAAAGGAAAGAGAAGTTTATTGATTTGCCAGCAAATGAGAAGGATGGCAGACTCTTGTCTTAAAGTACCAACATCCTCCCTATAAGCAGAAATACAGAGCTTTTAGAGGGAGTTTTCAGCTTGGGGCTATTGCTGTTTAACTATAGTTGATGGTCCTGATCGACCTCATCTCCTGCAAAGACAATCTCGTGACCTTTGCCTGGATAATTCCATTAAGCCATCTCCTGGGGTATAAAAAAACAAGGGACATTCCCTTGCCCTTCTGATTACTGGCCTCTGGCAGGGATTCAGGTTTTAATTCCAAAACGAGTGAAGGGGGGTTAAAGAGACAACTTGTAAAACATTTTACCCCTTTTCAGGCCATTCCCTCTGTTGCATATTCCCCACTCTCAATATATCCCTTCCATATCTATGGGAGGAGAGGTGACTACTCTGTTACATATTCCCCCCATCAATTTTGCCCTTTCATATCTATGAGAGGAGGGGTGACATAGTCATCAAGCTACTTCTTGCCGAATTGGGGTGATGCTTTAGATGAAAGGTTTATACTTCATAGATTTAAAAAAATAAAGAATGCAACAGATTACCAGGTGAAAAGGGCATAAGCAACAACTACAATCATAAGGATTGACAAGGCGAAATGGAGGAGGATACCTGATAAGAGAAATTTTACCCTGCTTCACATCTAACAAACCAGTAGGACTGTGGATCCCTATTGTCACCTTGTACATAATGTCCGATACAGGGCTGGGCAATAAAGGAACATGGGACCTCTGAGCATGGGGCCATTAGTTGTACCCTGTAGGTGATCCGAGAGACTGGCTTCTGCAAATTCAGAAATCATATACAGGAATACTTGCACCAAATGAGGTTTAGGATGATAAATCCAGCAGTGAGACAGATCAGCAGAAGAGGTGATAGTCTGGGGAAATCCTCACTAAGGAGTTGTCTCTCCATCCTATAGACAGAACAAATAACCAAAGAAAGGTTAGCAAAAATATCAACATTTTCCTTTTTCCTTTTTCTTAAACGAATACTTCACATTGCCTAAAGGCTGGCTTATTCACTGGGGGCTTGGGTCCTCTTCTTCCATGGGACACCTCTTTATTCTCATATCATCAAAAAAGACCAATTTCTCTTATAAATAAAAATATCTTCAAGAAAATACTAGTTTGCAGGGAGCGTGGCCAATGCTCCCCGCAAAAAACCGGGTCCCTTTGGTAGAGTTGCAAGGGATAAGAAAATAATAGAAAAATGGAAAATAATGGAAATAAAAGAATATACAGAGACAAAGGTATAGTTTTATAAATTTATAAAGATTATAGGTAAAGCGGGAGCTCAGGGGGTCTAGATCTCCGTCAATCTCAAAAAAAGGCCAGGAATGAAGTCTTACATGGTCACTTATAGGTAACAGTGATTAGTTGCCAGGAGTAACAGATTTACATAACAACCTTTTAGGTTAACAGATTTTCAAAAGGCTTCTACAGATCCCTTAACTAATTCTATCTATGTAAACAAATGGTTACAAAATCTTTCAAAGATTTACTTCTAAGTTCTAAGGTAAATTTATCACTTAACAGAGGGGTTAAACAGAGATCTATTGGCTCCATATTTTCTTTATCAGGTTATTGTGAATGGAGACAGGTAGTCTGGAGTTTTAAGCAGGAACTGCCCCTTGCTTTTAGCCATAGGCGGGCTGTTCTGGCAGGTGTCTGTTCCAGATGGGCACTCTTTTATCAGCTCTCATCCTGTAGTTTTTAACAGATTCGCTTTGCTTTAGAAAGCAAATCCAAACCTTTAGGTCTGAGAAACGTGGCACCTTGTGGGATACAGCTGCTACTGTCTTTCAGAGACGCCCTCCTGAGTGCAACAGCATTTGAAATGCAAACCAACGCGTTCACATATTCCTTCAGGGCAAAGCTCTGCAAAACTCCTGAGACAAATCCTGTCTGCAAATATATTTATATTAATTCACGGAGCAACGCTAGTTAATTAAATCCAGCAGAATATAAAAAGCATAATATACCATGACCAACTGGGATTTATCCTAGGAATGCAAGGTTGGTTCAACATACAAAAATTGATCAGTGTAATCCACCATATTAATAGAATAAAGGAAATAACTCTCATGATTATCTCAATAAATGCAGAAAAATTATTTGACAATGTCCAATATCATGTCATGACAAAAACCAGTAAAAAACATTGGGAGTAGAAGGAAACTTCCTCAATATGATATGGGACATCTAGGAAAAAGCCATAGCCTGCTTCATACTTAATGGTTAAAAACTGAAAGCTCTATCTTTATGCCTGGAACAAGACAAGGATGTCTGCTCTCACCACTTCTAGCCAACGTTATTCAGGAGATTCTAGCCAGGGAAATCAGCCAAGAGAATGAAATAAAAAGCAAAGGAAAGGAAAAGAAGAAATAAAACTATTAATATCTCTATTCACAGATGGCATAATTTTATATAGAGAATACAGAAAAAATTATTAGAGCTAAACAATGAGTTCAGCAAAATTGCCAATACATGAGCAATATTCAAAAATCGGTTGTATTTCTATACACTAGCAATGAACAATCTGAAAATGAACTTAAGAACCCAACTTCAGGCTGGGCGCGGTGGCTCACGCCTGTAATCCTAGCACTCTGGGAGGCCGAGGTGGACAGATCGTTTGAGCTCAGGAGTTCGAGACCAGCCTGAGCAAGAGCAAGACCCAGTCTCTACTAAAAAAATAGAGAGAAATTAGCTGGACAACTAAAAATATATATAGAAAAAATTAGCCAGGCATGGTGGTGCATGCCTGTAGTCCCAGCTACTCAGGAGGCTGAGGCAGTAGGATCACTTGAGCCCAGGAGTTTGAGGTTGCTGTGAGCTAGGCTGATGCCACGGCACTCTAGCCTGGGCAACAGAGTGAGACTCTGTCTCAAAAAAAAAAAAAAGAAAGAAAGAAAGAAAGAAAGAAACCAACTTCATTTACAATAGCATCAAAAAGAATAAAATGATTGGGAATAAACTTAATAAGAGAAGTACGAGACAAACACTGAGACCTACAAAACATTGCTGAAAGAAATTAAAGAAGACCTAAATAAATGGAAATAAATTCTGTGCTCATAGGTTAGAAGACTTAATATTGCTAAAATGACACTACTTCCCAAGTTAATCTACAGATTCAATGCATTCCCTATCAAAATTCTAATGACCCTTTGTTTTCAGAAATGGAAAAGCCAATTGTAAAGTTTATATGGAATTGCAATTATATGGGACCTCGAATAGCTCAAACAATCTTGAGAAAGAAGAACAAAATTAGAGGACTTAGACTTCTTGATTTCTAAATTTCTAAACTTTCTTGATTACTATAGTAATCAAGACTGTCTGGTATTGTCATAAGGGTAGACTTATAGATCAATAGACTAGAATTTAGAGCCCATAAATAAACCCATAATTTGTGGTCAACTGATTTTTTTGACAAGGGCACCAAGACCACTCCTCCATGAGGAAAAAAATCATCTTTTCAACAAATGGTGCTAAGACAACTGATTATCCACATGTGAAATAATTAAGTTGGACTCCCTCCTCACACCCTATAAAAACTCAAAATGTATCAAACACCTAAATGCAAGAGCTGAAACTATAACACTCTTAGAAAAAAACATAGATGTTGATCTTCATGATCTTGGATTAGGCAATGGTTTCTTAGATATGACACTAAAAACACAAGCAACCAAAGGAAAAAAAATAATGTGGACTTCATAAAAATGAAAAACTTGTGCATCTAAAAACACTATCAAGAAAGAGGAGGAAAGGGTCACAGTTCTGCCCTCCAGGCAGGGCACTGCATGTGCTGGTGGCAGCAGCCAGTGGGGGCTGATAACGGATATCCTTTGGACCACCTGGGGTCTGGAGGAATGGCTCTGTCGTGCTCATCCTGGGAGGAGCTGCACTTTTACCAGGGATCTCAACAGGTGCAACATCAGTAGCCAAATGAGCTGCCATCCCCCCTTCCTCCTTCTCGCTGAGGGAGAGCCATGGGGCATTTCCTCCTGGGGGCTGGTGTGGTGAAGTTCCAGTTCTTAGGAGCCTATATATGTTATTTTCCATGTGTAATCTGTAAGCATCCATACCACTATACTGAGTTCCTACCATCTACTCACTTCTGTTATCATATCACTGTCCACTGTGTCCCTTATTTCTATCAGCTGCTTCTGTCGCTTTTTCCCAGGTGCCACCATGTAAGCTGTAATAGCATGTTTCCCCAAATGATCCCAGGATAGAACCCAAAATGTTTTTGTGAGCATAAATATGTCCAGTGCTGCTGGTCTATGATCATGTGGTACCTCCGGGAAAGAATGATATATATTGTGAACAATTAGGATAACAAATATGGATACAAAATTCCTTGATGTCTTAAGAGAAAATAGTCTTTTGTTATTGAACACTCAATTGCACCTTGTCTAGTGAACCAACTTCAGGTTCCCCAGTCTGGCTGCACAATAATCCATTGTTCCAGTATTCTACCAAAAAAATCAGATTTTAATTGTTAATAGAGGGGTTGGGGTGGGTGAGAGAAGGAGGACTTTCACCACTCAAATATGTAATAACCCCATATGAATCTCAGAAAAATATTCAGTGGTCCAGGTCTAAGTATTTTTTTCCCATTGACAAATCTGGTGCTTAATTGTTTCTACTTGTTACTTGCATAGCCAGGGAGCAAAAGCAAGCCCCCATTATCAATATCCCTAGATCTACAGGAATGGGCCTCAGGGAAATGATAAATCCATTAGAATCACTTTCCCTCTCATGTCAAAAAGTCACATGCACTAATATCCCTATCACCTTAAGTAGTTTCTAGTGTTCAAAGAGATTACCATTTAAAATGTCTCAAGAGCAAGAAGGACCTTCTTCATGGGTCTGGAGTAGGCTTGTTCCGACTTCTGGTTAGGATGTAGGTAATGACAGACCATTAATCTCACTGTAACAACTACAGAAAAATCAGATGATCAAAAAACTCATATATTTTTAACGGACATTTGAGAGTTCTGTATGTGATGAAGTCTAAAGTAACTAAATTCCAGAGAGAGACAAACACATACGAATGGCCATTTCCTCCCTGGCAAGAATGGGCTCAGAAAGCAGAGTATCGGGTCAGTCATAGGTGGAAAAAACTGCTTGGATAAGGACTGTCAGTGACTCTGTGGCCTGGATAGACAGATTGGAATCTATAGGAGCCCAAAGGCATAGCTAGTTGTCACCATGTACGGATTCTCCCAGCGGGAGACAGAAGTGCAGACTGGGTGTGTGTGTGTAGGGGGGGGGGTCGGGGGAGGATGAGAGAGAGAGAGAGAGAGTCAGTCTTGTATTTAGACCCCAAAGGCCTGCTTGACTTTAGCAACTGGAGAAAGCAGCCTATAAGACAAATCCTACCTTCAAGGCATTTGGAACCTGATACTAACTAAACTAATACAAAGTAAAGCTGTTTCCAAGCTACGGTCCATCTCAAATCCTGATTAGATTGAAGTTATAGATCTCAGGGAAACTACAGTGCTTGGTATGCAATAAAAAAATTCCAAACATGTGAAGTAACAGGAAAACGTGGCGCATGATCAACAGTAATTGGCACCTCATCAGTTCTCTCACATTCTATTTTCCAAAGCAAGTCTCTAGACCAACTTAGATTCCAGAGGTGGGGAAATAAACTCTACCTTGTGATGAAGCCATATTACAAAGGGTGTTGATACAGGGAGCAGTGGAGAATTAGAGACAATTTAAAAATCAATCTACCACAAGAGTTCCTGCACAAGGCCCTCACCTACGCTTTGCAGGGAGCACGAGATGTGGTCTGCCTCTGCTGCTCCTACCCTTACCGTTCATGTCTGTGGCCAGGGAAGTGAGGTGAGGGCAGCTCCTTGCCCCTGCTACTCTCAGTGGCACCTGTGCAGCAGTGCTCAAGGATGCACCAAATGTCCACTCTTGGGAGACTCCCAAAGCTCCTGACCAGATGGACAGCCTGTCCTACGCATGCCAGAGATTGGCTGGTCCAAAGGCCTCTCTTGACCAAAGCCTGTAGAAACAGAAAGTCACACTGTCACCTTCGTCAATCCTCGTGCTCCTTGGGAAAACAGTTCCGATGTTGCCGTTCACATCACTTTTTTCCTCAGGGCTCAGACTTGGGACCACTGAGCTGCAACGCCATCCCCCAGTGCCCACACCTCACCACCCCTTCATTCCAGTGGCGTGGGGTTATCTGCAGATGGCTTACTGCGTGCCCACTGGAAGGCAAAGGTCTATGACCACCCTGCAAGAACAGTGTTCTTATTGCCGACTTAGAGATGAGGGGCATGGATGTTCAGCAACATGCACAGGCCACTCAGCTGTTAGGTGACCTGCATTCCTGTGACTCAAAGCCCACACGCTTTCCGTGCAATGGCTTCACGGTGTCAGGAGCTGCGCCGAGGAACACAGCCAGCCTGTGTCTGTCGTGGGGATTCCAGGCGTGATG
>RJWJ010043503.1:0-12576 GCA_004363605.1 Indri indri | reverse complement strand
GGGTTCAACGCCACCTGTTTTGAGGGGTGGTGGGCCCCCTGCAACAGTAGACTGGAGTGAGCCGCCGTGCCATGGGAGGTAAGATCTGGGGCTGGATCCCCATCTCAGGGGGTAAGGGACCCCAAGCAGTGAGGTCAGGTGCTTTGCACTCATTGGCAATCCAGCTCAGAGCAGGGTGATTAGAATGACTGATATTTTTTGGATCCTTGTTCCATTTCAGTAATGCTATAAAATGTGTCTCAACATGGTGGAATATAAACATGAGTTTTCTGGATTCATGGCCTTTAATCAAGCCTCATCTAATCTCCTGTTCCCACCCCTTAACAGCACTTTCATCAAATTTCATAACTTTCTGATCATTTTTAGTTACTGAAAGTCAGATAAGTTTAAAACTTCAATCTCAAACTTAATTTAAATCTCTTCTGCTCCCCTCCCCCAACCCCCAGCAAAGCCGACCATGGCTGTGACTACTAGTGGCTGTGACTACTTAGGGTGAGGAACTCTGGACCTTCCTCCCACCCCTTCAAGGCCTGGCTACTCTGGTGCCAGGGGTGGGAAGAGCTTGGAACAAGAATGCAAGCTTGGTTACTTAACGCTGCTGGTGGCCTCAGTCCAGGGCCACTGTGTCCTCTGCACACTCCCCTGAGATGGGGGGTCCAGCCCCAGCTCTTACCTCCCATGGCACGGTGGCTCACTCCGGTCTACTGTTGCAGGGGGCCCACCACCCCTCCGGCAGCAGGGATCGAAACAGGCAGGCGCCTCAAACCCACCCACCTTCCACACTGTCCAGTAGACCCGTGGAAAACTCATGTCCCCTGACACAGAAATGCAGGCGTGCAGGCTCGCCCCTGGTCACCCTGCATTGGTGCTGCCCTCTCCCCATAATTTCCTCCCTCCTGCTTCTCTAAGCATAGGGCCACGTTAGAAAGTTGGCGATCTAAGCAGACATTTACTCTGTGAGCTGGAACATGAGTTGCTGCTCCTGGTTGTGGGCACTTTCCATTCTCTTGAGCCCCTCACTGGACTTGGGGGATTAGAGGTAGAAGGCGAGGGACTCTCCTCTCGCAACAATGCTGCGACGACTTCAGCTCACAGCCTCTCTCCCCACCCCCTTCTTGTATATAAACCTGGGCAGAGCTGGTGGGGCAGGGCTAGCGTTGTGCTCAAGTGTTGGCCGTTCCCTCTAGCACGTACAGGGCTTGGCGTCTCTGTGTCTTCAGTTTCAGCCCCGGCCACCAACTCGGAATCGACGGAAAAATTCATTCAAATTGCTGTTACGTGTGCGAGTTTAGATGTTGGTCCAAATTGGCCTTCTGTTTCTTTTGGGCTCCATTCACATTTGAGAAAAGAGTAGAATCGGGTTTCACCTGGCCCACACTTTGGCTAAACAGTGAAACTCAAAGACCAGCTAAAAATAAAACAGGACCACACAGAGCCTGCTGCAGGCTGCAGAGGGTGGGTGCGGTACAGTTGGGTGCGGAGTGAAGGAGGCACCAGAAGAGCCCCGACCCCATCTCTGGACCCACCGGACATGTGGACACACCAGGAGCTCTCCAGGGCCCCATAAAGGCTCCGTCCTCAGACACTCCCAGCTGAGTCACCGCTGATCTCATTCAGTTATTCACCTCTTTGGATTTCAACCTCTTTAAAACGGGAAAAATGCATCTACCTCAACAGGCTGCCAGAAGACTACATGAGATGACAGTGTATATGAAGCACATGGGACAGTTCTTGGCACAAAGAGGTCTAAATAAATCCCAACCTGCCTTACCCCCAGGGAGATCACATTGGGCAGGAGGTACACAGTCCCTCTGCCTTCACATCCATCGGCAATCCAGCCACTCCTCACCACAGCCACTGCAGCGCGGGGCCCACACCATCCTCGGCTCTCACCTGGCCCCCTGCACCAGCCTCCACAATGAACCCCTGCTTCAACCCTTGCCCTACAGTCAGTCCGTTACCATCATCCAAAGGACAGGTGAGCTGGCTCATGACACCCCTCTCCCCTAAACCCCGAAATGGCTTCTGTCCTCATCCGAGCCAAAGCCAGAGTCCTCTCAATCACCTGCAAGGCCCTGTGTCTTCTGTCTGTTGGCTCTCCTATCCTACTGACTTCCCCTTTACTTTCTCCATCTCAGCAGACCTGTGCCTGCCTCAGGGCCTTTGCACTGCATCATCCCTCTGTCTGCAATGTTCTTCCCCCAATATCTACCTACTATCCTTTTGCTTCTTTCAGGTCCCCTGTCAGATGTCACCTTCTCATGTGGTCTTCCCTGACCACCCCATTTACAGTCACGTTGTTCCCCTACCCACCCCATGGCATGCCCTATCCCATGCCCATAACATTTTACCTTCTCCATAGCATTTTATCTTCTTCTAACATACCATGTAATTTACTAATTTATTTTATTACTTGTGTTCCCCTTCACACACACACACACACGCACACACACACACTAGCATGGAAGTTCCACGAGGGCAAGAATTTGTGTCTATTTCATTTACTACTGCATCCCCAGCATCTAGGGCAGTGTCTGGCACATAGTAGGTGCTCAACCAACATTTGTTGAATGAATGACTGAATGAATGAAAGGACATGCGCATTCATGAGAAAGGAGTGTGAGACCCAGTTAGCTGCTCAATGTGCCGGATCCAGCCTCTCCTCAGCTTAGGAGAATGCTGAGAATGAATCAGAGGAAGGATGACATCAGCTTCGAAGAGCATCTCTGAGATGAGTAATCGTTCCCCACCCCTGCCTCATCTCAACTTAGACCCAACACTGAAAATTCATTTTGAAAGCATCCTCTTTAGTCGTTCCAATCACTTATTTCCTCTAACCTCCAACTTGTCTAGGGACCAAAGGCCAACGTTCTTGCAAATAGAAGCCACGTCAAGCAGAAGCAAAAGTTCAATGGTTCTTTAAGCATTTTGACTTCAGAGAGCAAACGTGCTGCCTCAAAGCCTCCCAGCTACTCCCTGCGGCTCTCTCAGGTGCCTGCTGTCTCAGACACTCTTTGCCCAGAACCTTGACTCACGCCGTGGATTGAAGGGATACGATTTTTTCCTAGGTGTGGGTCTCTTCTCACATGAATTGCAGGCAGAGCAACAGCCAGGCGTAAGACTATGATTAACCAGCAAATGCTTGCTCCATCTCAAGGCATTTAAACTAAAATAAGTAAATTGCACCGTTCGAGTCAAACAAAACACTCTACACCTGTGAACTGCCAGTTTGCAGCTCCAGTCTTGATTGCAAGCTTAGCCCCTACAGCACTATGGAAATATAGTAGGCACTTAATAAATACCTCTTGACTGATGGCTGACTCTCCTGGTGTAAGTGCTCACCCACGTCATAGAAAGCAGCCTCCAGCGGGGGGGAACCTGAGGCCTTGGGGCCACATGTGGCCTTCTGGATCTTGAGTGCAGCCTTTTGACTAAATCCAAATTTTGCAGAACAAATCCTTTTATTAAAAGGGGTGTGGCAGAGAAGGATGAAGCTTTTCTTGCCTCTTTTGGTGCTTAAAAAAGAACAATCTTGAAATGAGAAGGCTGCACCCTAGACCAGTATTGAAGAGTCCTGACTCTCCCATTTTGCAAACATAGTGCGTGGAACATTCTGTTTCTCACTCCTCTCTCCCCTGGTCTCTGATCCATGGACCCACTAGTCGGAGGGCTGGGGGTTGGGGGGCATTGCCAAGCAAAGGAGTGCAAAGGAGGCAACTAGGGTGGGAAGGAAAGAGAGGGTGGCCCCATCACCAGTGTAGCCTATGTCCCACGTTGGGTTTTAATTGGTGTTTAAAGCCCTTCCATCAGGTCCATACAATCCCTGTTTCCCAATCACCCGAGTGAGTACACACCCGCATTCCTCTTCCTTCCTTCCTTCCCTTCCTAACTCCACTTTGGCTTAACCTACTCAGTAGCCTTTAGAAAACCTCGGGACATTCACGGCGTTAAAACAAGTGTATTTCCATTTTATTGCACCTGTATTTCTTGTAAAAAGCAATTTCATTTTGTGTCTCCATTGTATTCAATCTGACTTTTGCTCTCTGAAACTTCTTCAAACAAAGCTCTCCTTGTGAAGCAGGAAACACAGCTGACAGCCTCCTGATCTCCCAGTATTTTTTTTTTCAGAATGAGAAAAACCCACAGGGCTCAGCCTGGAGCACCAGCCCAGCAGCAGCTTCATCCTGCGAAGGGGAGCAAGAGCAGCTTCCACCAGCCGCACGCGGGAGCTACAAAGGCTGCAGGAGGGGCTGCCCCCATCCAACTCCATGTGCTCCCCAAACCCAGAGAGGAGACTTAGGAACCAGTGCGCTAGGGAACACTTGGATTATCACAACAGTTAACCTTACCTCCATCCAGATCACTCTCCATGTCACTTCCTGAGGGATCCTCCATGTCACTCTCATGTGTAAGACCCTTCAGTGCCCGCAGGATAAATCCAGTCTTCTCTGTGTGGACTTTCCTGTCAAGGGAGCAAATATTTGTCCACTTCAACTCTTGTACTCCCTCCCTCCACTCTACCCTCCAGCCAGATCCACCTTCTTTCCTTTGGGGCACAGGTCATCTTCTCTATCACCTTTGACCCTTTGGCCCTTTGCCCAGAACATTCTCCCCTCCCCCACTATACCCTCTTCTTGGTCAACCTTGTCCTTGTCTGAATGAAGAATTAGGTGAATAAATGATAGGATAAAGCGGAAATGTTCAGAGAGTTCAGGAGAAATATTTGGGTCTCTGATGGAGCTTGGGGGGTCACCATGTGGCTCCTGAGGCTTTCAGCCCGTGACTGAAAGACCAGCATCTGCTGGTGGGCAGAGGAGATTCCAGAGACGGTCCTCCATGGCCTAAAGGGTGTCCTGCTCTAGAGAAACAGGCAAGCAGGTGCCCCGTCCCTTCCCCAGCTCCCGGTTCTCTCCGTGCTGGGAATAGCAGCATCACTCCCCAATCAAAGCTTGTCTTCCTTTCCCTACATAGCCACACCCCACCTGAGTGTGAGAAAGAGTTGGTTCCATCAGTGGGACCAAAGCCACTTCGGGCAAACCTTCTTCTATCAGCCACTAGTTCGGGCAGAACTAGCAAAACCACTTCCTCATGCTAGGTGTTCTCCTGCTGGGCACAGAATATCCAGAACAGTAGAATCAAAATAAAGCCCACTGGAGCAGAAAACCCCAGGGTCTGGGAGGGAAACAGCTCAGATCAGTGGGGAAGGAAAAGCTTTGCCCACGCATGTGGTTTCACCATGTCCAAAGAACAAGGACCTGAAGAAGCCCTTAGGGACCAGGGAAGACATACCCAGATGGCTGGGGAAGTTGCTGTACATGACAGTTAGGAGATGGAAATCAGTTCAGAATAAAGAGCACCTGTCTACTCCATTTTGATCAGAAGTTGCAGTGCAGAGAAAGGTTTATAACAAGAAATGGAAAAGAACAGAGATTGTCCTTAAATAGTTTTCTCAGTTTGAGAGCTGATATGAACAAACCCATTAAGGGTTGAATCATGCCCTGCCTCAAAAAGAATTCATATGTTGAAGTCCTAACCCTAGTAGCTCAGAATGTGACCGTATTTGGAAACCAGGTCATCGAAGATGTGATAGTTAAGATGAGGTCACCAGGGTTGGCCCTAATCCAATGTGACTGGTGTCCTAGTTGAAAGGGGAGGTTTAGCCACAGATATTCATACACAGGAAGATCACCATGTGAAAATGGAGGCAGAGATTTAGGTGATGCTTTTACAAGCCAAGAAGTGCCGAAAATTGCCAACAAATCACAAGAACCTGGGGAAAAAGCCTAGAACAGATTCTTCCTCACAGCCCTCAAAAAGGACCAACCTTGTTGATACCTTAACATTCGACCTCTGGCCTCCAGAGCTGTAAGACAATACATTTCTGTTGTGTAGACCACTCGGTGTGTGGCACTTTGTTACAACAGCCCTGGGAAACTACTACAGAATATCAGCAATACACCCAGATAATATTGTTCCTACTCGGGGCCCATCTCAAACACAGTGAAACCACCTCTGAAGCCTCTGTGCCCAAACCTGCAGGTGCAGCACAAATCAGCTGCAACGCCTTGCCCCGCCCACTGTGGCATCTCCCTCGGCGTCCCTGTGATGGAGAGACCGTGGGATAGAGCTGTTACGAGTGTGGGCTCTGAAACCACATAGACCTGTGTTTGAATCCGTCTCTGGCCACTTAGCCGCTGTGCCTAGATGGCCACTGTTTCTTATCCATGCAAAGGAGCATGGGTCATTGTGAAGACCATGTGAGAAATGCATGTTAGGGGCACGTCACCATCTAAATGGAAGCCAGTGTTATGTCGGCCACTCATCGAGGACCAAAGAGGATGAGGTTAAGTTAGGGGCCGTCCCTTAGATCAGCTAAGCCCTTAGAGGAAAAGAAGATGCAAAAATGCAACAAATGCCCGTTCCTGCCACAGCCCAGTGGGCTCCTCATCAGCGTGTGCTGGCCCAGCAGAGGGTCCACCCCTAGAGCAAGCACGAGGAATGAGCAGATGGCGGCCATCGGCCACAGGGCCTGGAGGGAAGAAACACGTGCATGGGAAGAAGGAACAAGAGAAGCTGGAGGTGAGAGTGGGCCGTGCATGTCTGACAAGCAGCACTGATAGCAGTAGCAGCTGTCACCTGAAGCTGATCAGTCTCTCCCCTAACTGAGAGGACACAAAACTCCCACCCTGCGGGGCAGACTATGGCATCCTGCCACACACCTGCCGGAGCAGAGAGAAGAAAAGAAGTCAGGTCACACCAAATCAGGAGCGAAGTAGCCTGGAAGTCACTGATAGGAAGTACAGAAGACATAGCAAAATCTCGGGATGTCTAGCATCAAGCTAAGAAAATCCACCTTCAGGGCAACCCTCCATAGTGCTGTGCTGGTAAATGTTTAACAACTGGCTCCAGGGGGCATTGTCGATTTTCATGGTATAAACATTCTCGCCATGACCAGTTGGAAGCTATCAAGCAGATATTAACCAGTTCACCAAACTCCTGAACTTAACCGGTTCTTGCAAGCTTAGGAGCTGGCTGTAACCCATGCTCAGTGCTAAGTGACAAGTGCCACTCACCAGCCTTGCACACTTGCCCTCCCTATCCACAGCAGGTTAACAGTGGCGTTTCCCTCTGTGCAATTCCTCACCTGCTCTGAACAACTCCCCTCGGTGTACTCCTCCCAGAAGGTGACTTGGCAGCTTGGGGTGAGGGACAGAGCCATTCCAGGTGAAGCTGGGTCCCAGCCCTGGCTCTGCAGGTGAGGAGCCACTGCCTGGGCACCTGCCTCAGGAAGAGCCATGTTCAATGCAGGAATAGGCATGTCTCCAGGGAAGTTTATGAGAGGTGGGCAAGAGGACCCCTGAGGGAGGCGTTCTTCTGGCCAGTTTTGAGGGTGCACTCTGCTTCCAGCTCCCTTTCACGCTGGGTTCGGCCAGAAACAGGTTGGTGTTTTCCAGCCACTCCTTGCTCATCATCAAGTCCAGATGTGCCCTGGCCTCTGCCACACTGACTGCAGCTTGGACGGTGCTTCTCTCAGGGCTTGATGAGGAAGAGAAACCTGCAGAGTGGAGATTCTGGACCCATTCGGTCATGCTGCAGGGGACCGGCCACACTTGATGCTTTCCTCCTTACGTAAGACCCATCCTCAGCTCACATCTGCCTGCAGGGTGCTTAGAGGGCAGTTCAATGGATTTACAGTGAAATGTTCTTTTCTTCTCAGGTAATTAGGTCCAGAGGAAAATAGGATTGCCTACCAGCCTGCCCAGACAGGGGGTGAGGTAAGCCTTCAGTGCTGACGATGTCGGCAAACTTGCAGCTGCCTGCAGCCCACCCACTGGTAAGTGCTTGTCAGATGTGCGGAGGACCAGACCCAGGCCAGGGAAGCTTCTGAGCCCGGAGTTAACCGAGGTGCTGAAGGCTATGCCAGGCAGGGGGCAGAAGCTCAGAGACCGGGACTCTAACATGTCCACCCCATTCACTCACCGTGACCTCGGGCGAGTCAACTTAGCCGTCTGGGCTTCAGTGTTCATTGGTACGATGATCCCTTCTCACCTCCTGTACAAAATTATTAGGAGGAACACATGGCAGGAGGGGTGTAAAGGTGCACTGGAGATGATTTACAATCAGCACTCCTTAAGACATTGTTTACAAAGGCAAAGAAACGCTGGGAATTTGCTGGAGGCAAAAATGGAGTTTTATCTGAAATGCTTTATTGATCATCCAACCATTGCTGACCTCAGTAAATCCCCAGCCTGTTCAGACGTAGCCAAAATGTCGAGATAGCGAACACTTCCCCAAGTGCCTCTCCCAGCTCAATAATACTATTAGGACTGCTACAGATACCAGCGGAGCGCCTGACACATCCAAATGGGAAAACGGTGGGTAAAAATGGGCTGAGCTGCAAAGTCTAAGTGAATTCCTCCCTCCCCAGCACCCAGCCCCTTTTCCAGCTCAGCTGCTGAAACAACAGTGGCCATTCCCACGTGGGGAAACAGACTGAGCTAAGCAAGAACAAGACTGCTTAGAAGAGACAGAGGGTGGCTTTACTCCTTTACTTCTAGGAGCGAGCTTAGCAAAGACCACAAGCCCAGTGCCCCCATTCTGGAAGGGGAGGAAGCCAAATGAACGAAGGCCGCTGCATGGCTTCCCTGGGCACTGACCAGCCTCAGAATTGTACTCCTGTGCCACAGAGGCCAGTTATCCACCCGTGCCCAGGTCTGGCATGGCCTGGACACCAGAAGACGATTGCATAGGGAGGACGACTCCTACACACACGGCCAGACACAGCTCTCAAGCCTGTGGGCACCTGGGACTGCAAAGGACAGTTGTGCAATCCCGGCCCCACTGCCCACCTGGACCAGCCTAAGCTGAGCTGCCCACCAGCTTTGTCTGGGAGCTGAGCCCCGGCTGGATCCCAGGAAGTCTCCATCCATCAGGAGAGGAAATTGTTTTGAAGTGAAAAGTCTTTCCACATAACGGTGCTCAGATAGATGGCAATAATTTATTCTAATTAAGAAGAAGAGAAGAAAGAACAGGTAACCTTACTGAGAGTGCTCTATGGGCCAGATCCTGTTTTAAGTGTTGTGTAGGACTGATCTCATTGATCCATTATCACAGTCCTAGGAGGTGACTACTTTTATTATCCCCAGTTTATAGACGATGGAACTGAGGCAAGAAAGGTTAAGTGCAGTGAAAAAGCAATTGTATTGGTTAAGGAATGCTAGCTGCTATAATGAACGAACGCTGAAATCTCACAGGCTTGGTGCAATAGAAAACCACATCCCACTCTTGGAAAGTCTGTTGATGGGAGAAATGAACATTCAGGACCTGCTGACAGAGGTGCTGCCTGCCATCCTCACCATGTGACCTCCAGCATGGCTCTGGGCATCTACCTCCAGCCATCGAATGGGACGGGGACCCACGGAGGGTCACATGGGTGCGGGGAGTTATGGGCCAAGCCCAGAAAGGACAGACGTCACTTCCATCCACACTCTGGGGCCCAGGGCTCAGTCACATGGGCACACCTGGATGCAAGTGAGGGCTGAGAAATGTCAACCGTGGCTAGATGCCACTTCCCAGTCGCCATTCTACCTCATGAGAAGGAAATGCAAAGCTTGGGTGGTGAGCGAGCCGCCTCCACCATAGCTTTGGTGCTGGAATCCAACCAAGCCACCCAGCTTGAGAGTCTGGCCTGTTTATCGTTATGCTGTCTGATCTGCGTCCAAGCGCTGCCAGAAAGTTGGTCGCTGGGCTCAGAAGGAGCCAGGCATCTGGCGAGGGCAGAGACTGGGAGAGGCAGGTGGCAGTTGTCTCTCCAGTGCCCAGCACTAAGCAGTCTTTCTGAAGAATCTCTTACACACTCCTGTCATGGAGTCTGAAATCCCACTGTGAGCACGGTGACACTCTCAGTCACGGGCTCTGCAATATTTAGGAGTTCCTGCAAAGTTACAAATACCACTGGGAGGGAGAAAACTCCAATTTTTTTTTTTTTTTATTTTATAACCTCCCTGAGTAAGTTTATCAGATGCTTTGCCAAAGGGAACCGCCAGGTGCACTCACAGTCCAGGGGGATGGGAGACAGTGTAGAGGACCCTGAAAGTGCTGTGAGTCTCAGGGGTGGGGGGTATAAACCTGGGAATGAGCCCTGTGTGGCTAGCATTGGCCAGCAGCCCAGTGCACCTAAGCAGAGAGGGCTTTGTGCTGGGATCTGATGGTCTTAGAATGTGTCCACGCATTCTTCAGTACTTCTCCCTTCAAGTTGTGGAGGCCAATTACCCTTCCCTTGAGTATGAGCTGAACTTAGTGACTTGCTTCTAATGCATAGAATGAGACGAACATGACCGTGTATGATGGCAGAGACTCAGCTACGAAGGGCACTGAGGCATTCCCCTTACTTTCTCTCACTTGCCCTTGGATCGCTTGCTTTGAGGAAGTTGGCTGCCATGTTGTGAGGACGCTCAAGCAGCCTGTGGAGACCCCACGTGGTGAGGAGATGATGCCTCCTGCCAGCAGCCGTAGCAAGGAGCCACCACGGAAACAAACCCTCCAGCCCAGGCAAGTTTTCAGATGACCCCCCTCCCTGCCAACATCCTGACTGCAACCACATGAGAGACCCTGAGCCAGAGCTACCCGGCAAAGCCACTCCTGGATTCCTGACCCACAGCGACATTGTTATTGTTGTTTTAAGCCACTGTGTGTTGGGGTAATGTGCTTTGCTGCTACAGACAATTAGTAAGGAGAGGAGGAAAGCGGTAGAAGCAGTACATTCCCACTCATGGAGAGCCTTAGTGCCAAAAAGCCAGCTTTGGTCTTTGTGTTTAGTGAGGAGTAAAGGGACATTTCAAGACATGACATGAAGTAAGGAAAAGAAGCAGGAGAGCATTCCTCTGGCCACAGAAAAGAGGAAACACATACTTCCAATGGCTGGAGCCTGTCTCCAGCCCCGTGGTTCTCAACGGGTGCTAACTTTGCCCCGTAAAGGACATTTATCCATGTCTTGAGACATTTTTGGTTGCCGCAACTGGGGCAAAGGGGGTGAGCTACTGACACCTAGTGGGGAGAGGCCAGGGATACTGCTAAGCATCCTACGGTTCTCAGGTCAGCTCAGGTCAGCCCCACACACAAAGAACTATCTGGCCCAAAACGTCAGTAGTGTCAGGACCGAGAAACCCTACTCTGGCCCTTGCCTTGAGCCACTCTCCCCCTGGAAGCATCTGTGGGTCGGGCCTCTCCAGAGGTGGAGTCACCATTTTGACTCTCATACTGAGATGCTTACCAATGTTGAGGCCACAGAGGAAGAAAATAAAGCCAAGGTCAACCAGGAAGACTTTGGCCAATGTCCAGGATAAGACATAGCTGTGGGCAAAGACTAACTTCTCCGTGGATTCTCAGAGCCAAAAAGTAAGACTAGGGTAGATTCTGCCATGCTAACAAATGGACTCTGAAATCTCAAAGATTTCCTTCTCATTGACATCACAGGCCAGCAGAATGAGAGGAGTCTCTCCTCCAAGCAGCAGCTCGACCTTCAAAGGCTGCTTCCACCTGTGCTTCTTTCATCTTGCTGCACTGGCATCCTCCCCCGGCCGGCAGTAGAAAGAGGGAGAAAGGAGGATCCTGCCAGGGGGATTTTATGGCCAGTCCTGAAAATGGCCAGAAAAGGTCACACAGTCCCATCTAAGCACAAGAGAGGCTGGGAAACAGAGTCCCAACATAAGCCCATGCAGGTGAGAAAAGTGAACGTTACCCAGTACTGGCGGCATCAGTCCCTGGTGTGGTCCCTTCCAGTCCTCACCACCAAGGCCCCCACTCAGGACACAGGCCTGGCCCATGCTCACTGGCCAAGCCCAGGAGAACCCGCCCATAAAGCAGCAGGCATAGCCTGCAGTCACTGCATGTCTCCACGACGGGGAGGGAGATGGCGTGGGGTTCCTGCTGGTTAGCTTTGCCTCCACAGTCAGCTACACGGGGGCCTCATCCCTCTTCGGTTCAGGACAATGACAGGACACTGTTCCCTCAACCACAGCCCCAAATCAGATATGTGCTGATTTTCAGATGTACTTGACTGCGATTTTGTCTCTCTGTTCTCAATGCCACATAAAGGGCTTTTAACACCTTAACTGCCATGTGAGTTATATTTAACTCATGCTAGTTTTGAGCCCAGGGCCCCATGAAGCATATGTAACTCACACATCTCTTTACCTTGAGCTGCATGAACTATTTTTCAAGTTGCATATAACTCACATACAGAAACAATAAATAATAACAAATTGTTCATTAAATTAGAAAGGATCATTTCGTTTTTGGAATTTGTATTCTATTTTCATAATAAAACACTGTGGCCCCAAGGGAAAAAAAATTGTTTTTCTAGTAAGGCAGTCAATGTGTTAAACTTTATGTGTTTTTCCAAAACGAGATGCAAATCTGAAAGTTATTTTGCAATGCAGGCTTGAGTTCTTCATATCGTCAACTCTAGAACATGGTGCAGCACCTTACTGTTCAGCTCAGGTGAAGGTGTGTCTGAGCCAGTGGGAATGATGAAAGCTTAGTCGCTTGATGAAGAGAGGCTCTAACGGTGAGGGG
>RJWJ010043502.1:0-12573 GCA_004363605.1 Indri indri | reverse complement strand
CTTACTTGGAATTGGCCTGAGCCACCATGGGGTTCTTTTGAACAACACAAATACTGGACTCTAATGCCTTTACCCCAGAAGGAGTGGGTATGAGTGAAGTTTACTGAAAACTTACCTGAGATGTATGATTTTGGCTTTCAGAAATCTTCCCTTTTGTATGTCAAGAAGAGAAAGAAGAGGTTATGGATGAGAAGTAGACTATGTCAGAAGAGGCTTTTGTTGAACAATGTGGGCTTGTCATTGGTAGAGTGTCCTGGGAAACAGACTTCAAGACTCAAACATTTGTGTGCAGGAGGTTTATTGGGGAATGTTCTTGGGAACAGCACTTGTAAAGGAGCAAAGAAAGGAGGATTGTCAGAGGTAAAAGTTGAACAGTGATACAGTTGTAACACCAGTCTCAATCAATAACAACAAGAGCTCTGTAGCTGGGATGGTCTGTCAGAGAAGTCCCAAACTATGGTGAAGAGACCAGGCCATTGTACTCTTGCATGAACATAATCTTGACCAAAGCAGATTCCTTTAACTGAGGGAAATGCCCCAAGCAGAATACAACTGTGAATCTGTAGTAGCATAAACATTTCCAGTATCTGGGGAAATATGTGCCTTGGTCTTGGTCCACTAAGGTTCATTCTTTGTGCCACTTGGATTCACTGGCCTCATACAGTAAGGTCACACCATCTGTGAAGAGCTCCTCCAGGATTCTGGTTGGTTTCTTTTCCTCAAGAAACTCATAAAAGGAAAAGTAGTGGAATAAACTATAGCCTCTGCTACTGCAGATGTCTTGACAATACAACCGATATTCATTATCTCTCTCTTCTAATAATCCTTTTAGAAATTCCTCACCATTGGTTAGCACCTCTGTTGGTCTAGGTGGCTTAACTAAAGGGTGACTCAGGCTCTAATCCATGGGCAATATAAAATGGTTTCATTGGTTATTCAGGGGCCTAGAAGGAGAAAATTGAAAGATCAAGGAAAAAGAGATCTAGGGAAGTGGCGTACAGGAGGAGGAGGTGGCATAAAGGAGTTGGCATGAAATATGGTCTTTATAGCACAGAAGAGGCAGTTAATAACTATTAACAAGCAGACAGAATGACTTGGCTAGTTGACATCAACCAGCTTCTGTCAATGGTCACCTATGTGCATGGGCCCTTGAGGGAGTAGGCACAGTGGCAGAGATGGAGGGTATGCATGGTCCCAACAGCATGGGCTCCACCTCACCAAGGTTCAACTAGCTTCTGCTGTCACAAATTCTCAATCTGCCATCAAGAAAGACAAGTGCTAAGCCCCTGATATGGTGTTATCCCTTGAGGAACTCACCCAGTAACTTGGTAGCAAGTTATAACTTGGTAGCAAGTTATAACTTGGGAGCAATAATACCATTAAACCCTTCCACCATGGAAAGAACAATGATTTATTGTGACTGAAATTGACATATATTTCAGGTATGAGTTTTCCTTGTCTTCTGTAGGCACCTAGACAGCAACAAGATCTTTGAATACATAGAATATTTTATGATAACATTGCCCAGATCAAGGAACCCACATAAGAGCAAAGGAGACATGGCTATGAGATTCATTGTTCCTGTTACATACCACAACACTTAGAAGTTGCTGGCCTGACAAATGGATAAAAGAACTTTTAAGATGTAGCTAAGGAGTCAGCATAGAAATGATATCCCATAAGAATGGGGTTTGCTTTTCCAGACTGCAATATATACCCTAAATCAATGACCGTTATTAGGTACAATATCAGGCAATGGTCCAAAAGGTATAATCCTTGGGCCTGGGAACCAAAGAGTGGAAGAAGGAGTGGCCCTACTTACTGTCACTCCTAGTGTCCACTTAGGTAATTTGTGTTTCCTATTGCACAACTCTAGGTTCTGTAAGTTTGGAGGTCCTGGTTCCTAGAGGGGAAGCATTTTTTTCAGAGAATACTATGAAAATCCTAATAAACTTTAAGTTATGTCTATTGTCAAGAAACTTCAGGCTCACACCAAGAAAAAAGTACGCAAGGATAGCTGACACCATCCTGGCAGGGGTAGTTGACCTTGATCACCAGAAGGAGTTAAGGCTGTTACACAAGAGGCAGGAAAGAATATGTTTGGTGATTTGCTGGGGACATCTCTTTGTACCATACTGTCCAATTTTGATGGTAAGTGAACCATTACCTCTGGCCTAAGAAGGACATGATGATCAGGACTCAGATTCCTCAGGGGTGAGGGTCTCCAACATGGAAAAGTAGGCAGGATATATCTGCAGGCTCACAAATTTTAGATGGATCAAGGGATTTTTGAGTGTCTTGACCCAGATGTCCTCTTTCTGTGCTTCAAAGTTGACTCTCAATGAAAGCCCTGATCTTGGAGTAGAAGACTTGCTGAGATTGAGAATTCAGCTCTTGGTGTTCTTTTACTGTAATTAAGGCCTGGGCCTGATTATCATTTTTTTCTGTTTGCTGCCTGCAGGAGATAAGAAGCCCTTTCATGTGTTGTCAAGGAAGGCCTCTGGCTTTCACATTTTGCCTTAAATTAGTGATTAATTATGCTCATCCTTTCACTGCTTTCTTCAATGTGTTGGGTATATCCAGAAATAGCCAACCAATTCTGTAATTCTTATAATAACTACTTCCCTTATACTTCTAAAATACCCTGTCTATTGCACTTGATAGTGCATTCTCTTCTCATTCCAGTTCAACACTCATAAAAGTTCTTAACAATAACACCACTACAGCAAGCCTGGGGCAATCTATACTCCTCCTGCTACCAGTAATGGGGTCTTCTTTGCCAGCTTGTCAGTGAGTGATCCAGCTCCAAAATCTATTTTAGAGCCTGCTTTGTAGGATCATTTATAATACCAACTGTTACAGATTAGGTTCCCTGGGAAACAGACTCTAAGACATTGGAATTTTCAGGCAGTATGTTTATTTGGGAGTGTTCTCTAGATCAACAACTTTGAGGGAACAATGAATGCAGAATGGACCTAGGGAGAAGCTGAATGGAAATACAGTTGCAATAACAGCTTCAGCCAATCTCATGGGGGAACTCTAAAACTAAGAGTGACCCTTCAGGGGTCATTTAGGTAAAAGGCCAGGCTTTTGTACTAGTACATGAATGAGTAACTGAATGTGGGTTGCCCTTGGGGAGGAAAGGTAACATTTGTGACTGTCTTCAGTCAAGGGCAATGCCTGGGTATGGACACAGATGCCAGCCATTCGTAGCCAACACCACTTGTGGTTGGGGGGAATGAGCATCTTAGTTCTGCAGGGGCATTTCAGTGGTATACCACAGCAGCTACTACAAGTCTCAATTGAAAGTTAAGAGGTATTATTCCAGAGACAGCAAGGAATAGTGCTATAAGGGTTGAAGAGTATCTCTAGTCTTTCTGTGATATTGAGTTTCTCAAACTTGAAAGAAGGTCATACTAAAAATTTCTATAGGTAGGCTAGTAGACTTGAACCTGCTTAAAAACAGCACCTTAGAGGTGGTTGGATTGTAAGAGTATTTGGTAGAGGACAGAGAAAGATGGCCAAATAGAAACCTCTAGTGATTGTCCCTCTGTATGAACACCAAATTCATGCCATGGCTAGTTGGGCATGTAAGACAATAAATGGATCAATAGTGCTAGACAAAGAGGTCCAACCCCGCAGTTGTCAGACAGCTGTTTACTCTGGACATTAAACCTGTGCTGTTGGACTATGATCTTTTGTTATCATTCAGGATTGTATGTAAATAAAAGTGGACCTAGCTCAAGGATCCCATATACCAAAATCAATGGAATGCCTAAAATCATTCATTTGGGGAATCCTATCATTGGTGATATAGAAAGTAATATGATACTACTTCTACTTTGAGTGTGGTGGAGTAATTTACCTTTATAACATTAATATGAATCACCATAGTAGATTGTGTTTTGCCAAATACTTGCTGGTTCCTCCTAAGGAAGGACTTAGAGTCAGGCTTGATTGTGTGAATTGTGAAAAAAAGTGAAATGGCTAATGATGTGTGTCACTTCTGAACAGAAGCTTTAAGAGTCATTGCTTGGTCTGTTAGTTGGACTCTTTTTCCTTCTCCCACAAGTTGAGAAATATTCCAATTAGGTGCTCGTCCATCAGTCTAGGATTTATATAAAGATTCATGGAGAAATGCCACAGCTGATCCATGATGAAATTGCGAAGTGAGTAAGAAATAAACCTCAGCTGTTGTAAGACACTGAGATTTTTGAGGATTTGTTTGTTATCATAGCATAACTTAGCCCAAATGGTTTCATTTTGTATATATTTTTTTTGGAACATAAAATTGACTAAGGGCAATAGGTTGTAGTAATTCTCTCTTTGGTAGGAATATTGCTCAAGTATAATTAGCCTTTGGATCTCATTTCTGTAATCTGATCATTTTAGTACTTTGTTGTACCTTTATTTTCATGACAACAGCAAAAAATCTTAACCCTAGCCCGTTTAAAATGTGCTTTGATGTGAGACCTGTGCTAAGCAGGTTATGTGATGTATAGGCAGTAATAACAAGATGGATAACCTCATCTGTAAAATAAGGCTTCAAAGACCAAAGTCATGGGTTTGTTGAGATAGGAAGTAGTTACATGAGAATGTATATGAAGTACACAGCTTAGTGTCTGGCATAGAGAAGACAGAAATAAATGATAGGTAATATGTACCCTAGTATAATACTTTCTCCCACCAAATGATTTCTTAGCTTCCATTTTTAAATTTTTAAAATGGAGAAAATACTGAAGAAAATTGACCAAGGTCAATGTATTGGGACACAAACTTTCATGTGTTCTCAGTGTCCCCTGGCTTCCTCCTTCTTTCTCTCTTGCTTGATACTCCAGCAATATTGGCCACTCTTCCTTTGGAATTGAACTGTGGCAGATGAAATTCTAAAATGACCATAAGATTCTACCCCAGGTATATGTACACTGTGTAATGTTCTCCTCTTGAGTGTGGGCAGAGCCTGTGAATATGATGGGATAGCATTTTCATGATCAGGTTACTAATCCACTGACTTTGAGTTGATCAAAAGGGAATTTATTTAAGTTATTTCTTAACTAATCAGAAATGTCTTAGTCTGTTCTGGCTGCTGTAACAGAATACCACAGGCTGGGTGGCTTACACACAGTAAAGATTTATTTCTCACTGTTCTGGATGCTGGGAAGTCCAAGACCAAGGTGTGGGCAGATTTGGTGTCTGGTGAGGGCCCATGTAGAAAGTCATCATCTCTCCATGTCCTCACATGGCAGAAGGAGTGAGACAGCTCTCTGAGGGTACCTTTTATGAGGCAACCTTTTATCAGGGACCTAATCCCATTCACAAGGGCCCCACTCTCATGGCTTAATCACTTACCAAAGGTCTCACCTCCTAATACCATTACATTGGCGATTAGGTTTCCACATACGAACTTTGGGAGGACATCAACATTCAGTCTTTAGCAAGGGGAGTCCTTTAAGATAAGGAGAGGCACCAGAGAGATGCTTCTGCTAGCCTTAGAGAGGTGAACTGCCATGCTGTGAGGCAGACAACAGAACAAAATCCCAAGAGAGACCTCTAGGAAACGAAGTGGTTCCTTACCGACAGTTAACATGAAAACAGAGACCTCAGTCATATGGCCACAAGGAAATGAATTCTGTACAACACAAGGGAGCTTGGAAATGGGTCTTTTCCTAGTCAAGCCTCCAGGTGAGGATACAACTAGCTGACACCTTGACTTCCACCTTACAGTACCCTGAGCAGAGGACCCAGCTAGAACATGCTGGACTTCTAACCCACAGAAATTGAGATAATAACTTTGTGTTGTTTTAAAAAGCTAGGTCTGTGGTAATTTGTTCTGTAGCAGTAGAAAACTCCCATCCAAGTACTAACTAGGTCCGACCCTGCTTAGATGTTGAGATCAGACAAAAAACTAATATCAGATGAAACACACACACCTGGGCATGAAGTCTGGCCTGAGTGACTGCTGAGGAGTGAGATGACACAACTCAGAAGTGTAGGAGAGTTAACTCCCCATGGGATAAATATTGCCCATTGGAAATGAAAAATGGAATGAAGATGCACATAAATTTCCATCTTTTCCTCCCACCTTCAGTACAACCCTACGTACCAAGGGAATATATCTTCTATTTAATTCGCTTTGTCTTTTCCCAGCTTGTGGGTAGTAGCCAGGTTGGTAATGTATCATACCACACTTCGCTCACTTCTTTCCTCTCCATCCTCACCAGCATGGTCTTGCACCTTCCAAGCAAGGTGTGAGCTCTTTATTCCTTTCCCCAGGTTCTGCTTTCTGAAGGATTTGGCTGTCAGTCACATAATAATTACGTGGCAGATCTATATGTGCTGCCAAAGTGAGCACATTGTGGCGGATCTAGAATTTGAGTCCAAATCTAACCCCAGAGCATATTAATTTCATTATATTTTATTTAATTTTAATAAAATTACATTTAAAAAGTGAAAAATATATACATGGTAGAGGCAACACACAATTTCTATTCTAATGACTTAGGAAGACATAGAGTAGGGGTTTCGTATTGTTATTCAAAGTAGAGTTGATCTGTTAGAAGGAACAATTTCTGGCTCTTTCAGTATGTTCAACTTTACATGCATACATTCGGGAACAAGGAACTCTATAGTGTGATACTAGATTTCTGTAATGTTTATTGCTCATATACATCTTGGGGCAATAGTATTAAAAGAATCACTTGTTCTTTCCACAGTGGAGACAGAATTTCAGGCATACCCTTTCTTCTTAGATTCTTAAAAAAGTCATCAATACATTTTCTAAAGTTGGAATTTTGCCTTGAACTTTTACTGAGATGCTTTTTGTTGGGCAGTGTTCAATGAGCCTGAGGCAGAGTTTGAGGCAAATAAACAGAAACAATACCCAAGTGCATTTTTAACTCTGAATTTTGTTGGTATATGAAAATATTTCTTTTAGATTGATTAATCTGTTCAGTGCATTACTATAAGGTGGGTATCATACTTGGCCGCATTAATGATAGAGCTCAGAGAATAGGTAAGTCCTTATTTCCAGTTTGTTTTTCTCCTTATGAACTTGTAGGTAAGTAACTTGATGACCTTGACTACAGGGTGAAAACATTACTTCATGTGTAATCTGAGTCATTTGGCAGTCACATTTATACCTCCAATGGTCTCCCAGTCACAGGTGATTGGGAATTAAATTTCTGAAGCTTGGCCAAACATTCTCAGGAATTTGGGTTTGCGATGGAGACCACTGATGAGATGAGCTGATCTCTTGATCAGATGATATGTAAACTTGGGAGCCATCTTTCCCTTGCTATGCAGAAGGAGAAGTTAAAAGCTCATTTGAATATGGATTCTTCATTCTTCTTTGTTTTTATAGAAATATGGTATGAAGAGAGAATGCCAGCAGGTTGATTATTCATTTTTCTCTTCAGGATCTACTCCTTTTCCTTTCTCCTCCACGCTCAGTTTCCTAGGAGAGACTGGTCTTCATCAACTCGGTGAACTGACTCCCTTGCCCTCTGCCCAGGTGGGTTTGGCTGATGAGAGGTATTATTAGAGATCCAAAGGCAGTAGAGAAGCTGGAGTATTTATTTTTTGGCTTCCTCCCTCTCAGTCTGCAGATTCGCAGTGGCTGTATTTCTGTATCAAGGTCACAGCTTCTGTAGGGTGGTTTTGTTCTTTGGCTATTGCTAGAGATTTCACTAGGTTTCCATAAATCATCCCTGGGTCTAGCAACAGGCAGACTCTGTTACCACCTTCAGGCCTAAAAGAGTGTGAGAAAGAACTTCAACTTACCTTGTTGATTTCCTTTAACTCTGCTCTTTGCAAATAGTCCAATTATGCTTTTTGAGGGTGCCATATGCTTCCTGCTGGCATCATGACTGACTGATATTTGACCTATGCTCTGAAGCCCTAATCCTTTTTTGGTTCCTGACTGTGGGGAAAACCCATAATCTTATAATAAATTTTATATTTCTTTAGTTCAATGTATCTTAAAACCAAATAGCCCTAATTAATTATGGTTCCTTGAATTGTTCATATTTATATAGTACATACATGGACCTAAACAAAGTTCCAAAACAAGACAAGAAATTTCCTCAATTTATGTGCTCTTACTATGTATAAGGTATGCAATATGTAATGCAATGTTTTAAAATTGAATTAGCCATTTTTTAAACCCACAATTAAGTGTGGAGGTGCTAGGATATAGCTTGTAAACAGGAAGATGAACAGATGATTATAATACAAGGAAGAATGTGAGGAGAACCAGAGGGGTAAAACAAATGCAATAGAGATCCAAAGGAGGAAGATAACTCACTGGGGTTGGGGTGATATGGAAGAAAGCAGGTACATCTTCATACAAGCACTATTATTTGAGCTAGGCCTTGAAGGAAGAGAAGCTTTGTAAGAGACACGGGTGAAAAGTATATGAAGATATTCCAGCAGGAGGAAAAGTATGAACAAGTGCACACGATCAAGATGATGCTGCACGTGCCAAAGAATCAAGACTGAGTCAACTTGGCAAGAATGGAGAAACAATAAGTAGAATCATATCGGAGTCATATTAAAGGGTGGGCAAATAATCTCCTGGAGATAAATTTGCTTATCGGGCTAGAGAAACATATTTCCCTTTCTAGGCAATGAGGAATCTGGGAAGAGTTTTGAGTAGGGCTGTGAAAATGAGTTTGATTTTAAGTCAGACATATTTGCTTTGTCTTCTGGATGGCCCAGGTGGCTCTTCTCAGGTAGACTAAGAATAAATGTCCCAGCAGGAAGGTGACAAGGTCTGCACCTGACACTGAAGATGGCATGCAGTCTCCTAAGTGACTAGTACCTGGACCTGGATGTTCTCTTACCAGCAAGGGTATTTCCTCCTACTATGTAATATGTAAACCTGAAGCCTTTTAATTCTTATGATTAGATGATTATCTGTGTGCTTTCATTCCCAACTCTCCCCATTTCTCTATAAATAAATAGAGGTAGGGAGGGCAGAGCCTGTCTTCTGGAGCCCAAGCCCCTGGTGTGTTCAGCCTATGCTTGGTCCAAATACTCTTCTTTGTGGGGTGGTGAGAAATTGGGATCAAATGCATTCTTTTACTAATTCTCTGACTTTAGGTATCCACCAGTAACCTGCTTTATTCCTGCACTGTGTGTTATTGGTAGTGTTCACCTCTTTCCCAGGCTTGACAATTTTTGTGCTCTAGGGAAATTAATCTGGCCTATCCAATGCTACTTGATTGAAAATGGAGGTGAGATAAGGAGACCAGTTATAAGGGTGGCCAGGCAAGTGATAATGAAGCTCAGTGAGAATCTTGGAAAAAGATGGAGACATATATTCAGGTAGAAGCTATAGGATTTGGTAGCTGAATGTGAGAAAGTATAATAGATAGGAAATGCCAAGATTTGAACCTAGATTATTAGGATAACAGTACTATCATTCAATTACTATGGAAAACAGTTTTAAACGAAGGATGGATGGGGACTGGTATGGTCTTGGAAAGTTAGATTTGGAGTATGTCCAAACCTGATGGAGAAACAGGTGGTAAAACTGAGAAAATGCCTGGAAGGCAGCTGGTAACGTGATTCAGCAAAGAGTCCGGGGCTAGAAGTTTTACTCAAATATATATAAATTTCATATTTTAAAGAAGGATTTTATTTCAGGATTTGAACAAGGATGCCAAAACATGTTTAACAGCATTAACTAACTGAAAAAATTATAAAAATATTTCTATGCATGGTACAAAATAAATGAAGCTGGGGGGTGGGACAGTGAGTACTTTTGGATTTTGTGTTCTCTGTATTTTGCCAAGAAAGCAAAAAAGTAGCCAGGTGAATAGAGGTGCCCCCAAGTTTGATTTTCATGTTCCATTCAGCATGAACTTGTTCCTCATGGCTTTCCCATGACCTTCTGTTCTTCTCTCTCATACCCTCTGCGAATGGGCCTCAGGAGAAATGAACTCATTAAAATATATAGGTTAATAACCAGAAAATAAATAATGTATCAATCACACTCCAACTAAAGATACTTGCTATCTCTGTTGACTTTGGTATTTATTTAAAAATCTTTAGAGAAGAATCTTCTGGGTATTATTTTGTCAAGAGTTAGAAGATTTCTTTCTTACCTGTGATGCATTTAAAGTAAAAATGACAAACGGTTCTAAATTGATTTCCTTACTGGTATTTCACAGATATTTCAGTAAAGGCAATAACCGAGTTTACCTGAAGGCACTGAACACATCAGTGGAATTCTCCTTATATCTCGGTAGAAAACAACAATAACAACACCCCCTCCCCACCACCTGTCAAACACTCTTTGTTTCTTTACGCTTATTTGAACATGTGTTTCCTCATATATAAAATGGAGAAATTAAGCTGTACTTTCAAGGTCTTTTCTTGCTTTAGGTTTCTAGTTTCCAGTGACAAGTCCAAAGTCATGCAGTTAGTGACAGCATCAGACATTTCCTTACCTACCATGAGGACAAAGGAAGCCTGAGTATAACAGAAACATGGCTGATTTTGAATTCAGAGAGATTGGGTTTGAATATTGATCTCGGCATCAATTACTAGTTATAGGTAAGTCATCAAAACTTTTGGTTCCATTTTTACAGATGATCAAAAAATTATGTTTCAAAGACCATATATTTTACATGACTATTTCAGGGACCTGCATACAATAGGTGCCTATGCCATTCCCCTCCCATTGTAGCGTGAAACTACTTTCAGGACAATTTTATGGTAATTTTTGTTATGCTGAGCCCAAGCTTCAAACCACCAAACTTTAGTTTATAAGTAGGGTAGGCCCTCAGTGGTCCTTTAGAAATCAAGTTAGTGAAGCTCAAGACCAAGTTCTAGCTTTATTTTTACTTATATCACTAACAGTTTTCTGATTTATCTCCATAGTTTTAAAATTTATGTAATGGAAGAAACATTTACTATGATGATGACCCCCCAGAAAAAAAAACCCAAAACAATAACCAAACAAACAAATCACATGATTCTTGGAGCTTTCTCAAGTATCATGACATTTAAGGACAGGGTCCCTATCAATAGCTCCTCTCATGCAGCTTTCACTCCCATCCAACCACCAAAACATGTTTCAGAAATTCAAATTGAACATGTGTTCTCAAATCACAGCTTCTTCATTACCTTGTAGCCTTTTCTGTGGGAGACAGTGCCTTAGTCATCTTTGTATCGTCTATATTTAGCAGTGTTTGGCATATAGTGTCAGGATAGTAAATGTCGATTGAATGAATGGAACTCCAACGCTTCACCATTTTTCCTTAAAGACAGAACCTGAATAGCCCCATATCTAAGTTCTTACCTTTTATTTATTCATATGGTTTCCATGGTACTGGAATTTTATATTTTAATAGTATATTTCATATATTTCTCATAAGCTACCTTAAGTTTTGTGTGAGTCAAGGTAGGCATAGTAAATAAAGGAAAACCGCTAAGTGTGCTCTTTGTGAGCAGGCAAATTGGTTTAGGTAAGTTTCTCAATGGATGGCAGTTATTTTCTTCTTTTGAGGGGACAGCAATAGGGAGGCGAGGGCTATGGTTTTCCTCTTCCGTAGTCTCACTAGCGGAGGTTATGTTGTGCTTAAAATAAGTCTCTAGTGTGTGGTTTCTTGCTAATACTATAGACTGAATCATGCCAGTGGCACAAATATGCGAGTCTGGTGCAGTCCCAAAGTGCCGTTCCACGGCACAGTGCCGGTCCCCTTGCACAGAAGGCTCACTTGAAGCTGACTGAACAGTCTTCTAGGAGAACTCAACTAACGTTCTTAGGGAAATTAAGTGATTAGTATAGCTTTAAAGTGTAGTTCTGAGTTTAATGTGTATTGTCCCTAATCATCTAGAAAGCAAAGTAAGGCAAGGTGCTGACACTGGAGGTCCAGGTTTCAGGAGCCAAGGGGGAGGAATCCAACGGCAAGTGACACGCAGGGAGCTATGAAGTGGGACATAATGTGGCATTTGCGGGTCACTGGCATGTGTGTGTACTTGGCAAAAGGAAAATGACTGTCACACTGCCTTATGGATTGTTGTGAGGGTTAAGTATGTTAATCTATGTGAAGTGCTTAGAACACTGTGCACAGTGAGAACTGTTTATTACCTGTTATTGAGAAACTGTTTTGTTTCAGGGGTGCAATGATATAGTTCAGGTAAAATGATAAATTACAACTGTCTCTGGATTATACACTATTTCTAAAATACAGTTCTCATTGAATCATTCAGTAAACATTTATTGAACAAATTAATATGCTTAAGAAATAAAGAGTAGTAGCCTGGGTCCTTTAGAAATCAGAGCCTGAGGTGAGGATTAAGGTGCCACGACTTTATTTATTTATTTATTTATTTATTTTTTAATATATATATATTTTTATTGTTTGTTGTTTTTTTTTATTTTTTTATTTTTTATTTATTTATTTATTTTTATTGTTTGTTGTTTATAGGGGTACAGGTGTTTAGGTTATGTATGATGCCCTTGCCCCCCCTTCCCCCCAAGTCCCAGTCCCAAGCATGTCCATCTCTCGGAGGGTGCGCATTGCACCCTTTGTGTATGCATATATCCGTCCCCTCCTTCCCCCC
>RJWJ010043501.1:0-12582 GCA_004363605.1 Indri indri | reverse complement strand
AAAATAATATGGTATTATCAGAGAAAAGGAAATGAACAGGTTTTTAAAAATAAATTTGATTTTGGAAATAATTTTGGATGTACAGAAAAGTTACAATGAGAGTGCAGAGAGCTCTCACATACTCCTCACCAAGTGTCTTCTTTGTCAACATCTTGTATTACTATGGTGCATTTGTCAAAACTAAAAAGAAAAAACTGGATTTTGATTCTTCCAGTTTTGCCACTAATGCCCTTTTCTTTGGTTCTAGGATTCCAATCCAGAATATGACATTACATTCAGGAAAGACAGCATTTTAAACTCAGGTGTTAAATTTTATTTCTAATTATGATTAAATTTTATTTCCTTGTACCATGTAGCATTTGAAAGGCAGCTGGCAAACACCTGTCAGGCCGCCAAGTCTCCTGTAAGTGAGTCACACACGGTAGAAAGAACATCAGGCAGGTAGACTGGACCACTGGGTCCTCATCCCAGCTCTGTCACAAACTGTGTGTCCTCCCTCTCTCTCTCTGGATCTGAGGCAGCTTCTTTCTGTACGACATTTAAAAATTTAGGTTAGGTTTGTAAGATCCCTCCAACCTCTTAAAGTCCCCCCTGGCATTATCATGGCATCAGTGTCTTCACACTCAGAAGCAGCAAAAATTATGTGACTGATTTTCCTAATTCCGGGCAGGGACTCACTACAAAACCAGGTCGGGCTGTAGAGAGAACTTCAGGGACTGCTGCCCCTGCCTCCGATCCCCACAACTCCACTCCAGGCTCGATCCTTTCCCCAGGGCCTGTTCTGGTCAGTAGATATTAATGATGAGGTAGATATTATCTTTCTCCTGGTTTATCCATTGTGATCCACAGAATAATGGCACCCTAAAGATGTCCTTGTCCTAATTCTTGGAAGCTGTGAATATGTCACCTTACAAATCTTACATCTGCCAAGGCAAAAGGTCAGAGAGGACAGAAGATGTTTGCTACATTGTGGGTTCTGAAGGTGGAGAGAGAGAGGCCATGAGCCAAGGAATGCGGGAGGCACCCAGGGGCTGGGATAGGTAAGAAAACAGATTCCTTCCTAGAGCCTCCATACTGTAACACAATACAGTGGCATTTATTTTAAGCCACTACATTTGTTACAATTCGGTACATCCACAGTAAGAAACTAATATACTCACAAAGGTTAAAAAAAAAAAGTGTCCAGAATTGCATTGCTGGTCAGGGGTGCATTCCAGATTTGACCATAGGCAGATTATATCCAGAACCTGCATTTACAGCCACTGCTTCACTACAGAAATAAAAGGGCCTTCTCTACAGGATTTTTTTTTTTTTTTTTTTTTTAAGATTGAGCAAACCGCGTGGAGAATGCAACGTTTAGAACACTCAAGTGTCATTGAGTATTATTATTATAATAAACATGACAATTTGTGGATCTCATCTACTCACTACTTCCTCGTCCTGGCACATTCATCCACCCACCCAGCACCTCCAATCCAGAGCCTGATGCTTCTGTGCTCGTATCTGACACGTTTGACTCCTAAACGAGGACAATAAGACAATGTCAAACACAACCTCATGCAATCGTACAGCAACTTATGCTGTTCACATTGCTGAGGTAGACATGGTTATGTTTAGTTTTGAGTCCAGCGTTCTTGGGAGTGAATTAAAGAAGGATCATCGACCTTTGCAGTGGATGTGTCTGTCCCTCTCTCTGTGGTTCTCTTTCTTCTTTGGTCTGCCTTTTGCATTCTGCCTATTCTTACATGTTTATCTTGATATCACTGAGTCTACATCTCTCCTTCCCCCCCAGCCTATTTCTTGTTTTTGTAGCAGGCCAGAACAAAGCTGTGATACTTGTTATTTGATACATAAATGGAACATATGTGTTTTTAATATAAAAATCAGAGCCATACAGGTTTTATACTTTTCTTAATGCACCAAACAAGCAAACAAACAGACATGATTAAGTTGCTTGCTTCAATGTGATATTCAGCTGCTTTTTCTCATCTTATATGTTAATAGTCCTGGATATAAAAAGTGTTTGAATTTAGAGATACAGTAATTTAGAGTAATTTGGAGACAGAGGTCTGGCTTAGATGTGCTGACTTTCATCACTGACTGAGAAAGTCTCTTAAAGTTACTGAAGATGAAAGTGTAAATTTTGGTTACTAATTCACCTTCTTTTCACTTGTTATCCCTATGAGGAGTTGGTAAGAGACAAATCCCGCAAGAGTGGGGAAAATCATCCATTTTTCTATTTGCTCTACACGTGGGCTTAAATTGCTGCTAAGTCATTCCCCGAGGGAAATCTGGAGTAAGTGCAAGTTACAAATAAACACTCCTAACTTTGCTTTCCACAGGCTCAGCATTTTCAGCCCCATAAGAGATGCTCTGAACAAGCAAATGTGCTTTTAACTTAGCTCTAAAATATGTCCTGATATGTGGGAGCTATTTTTAAGACAACAGCAAGGACCTGACAGACTGATATTTGCGGCAACCCAAATTGCCTCACATCTTTTCTGACCTCGCCTGACAACGAGGCCCCATCGAGTCATTATTGCCCCTGGGGAAAATATGTTTCTCATTGTACTGTGCATTACTGCTCCCCCTAAAGATGTGGGCCATTTTTAAGCTGTGTAAGGGAGGGGAGAAAGTGGGCGCCAAAATAAAGAAGTGGGAAAATGGCAAAGGACCCTGCATGGAAAAAAAAAAAAAAAAAAAAGAAAACAAGACTTCGTTGGGGAGTTTGCAAAATGAAACAAAAGAGCAAAAAAGCAAGAGAACAAGAACTAGAGTGATGAATAGAATGTACATACACACTTCTATCTGTCAATCCATTAGCTATCTATTTATCCGTTTATCCATCTATCATCTATCTATGTCAACTGTTTATCTACTGATCTATCATGTAGGACGCAGGAGGAAGAATGATATGTTTGAACTAAAGCAGAACACAATAGAAAACGTTAATCATTGCATTTCTTTCGTCAAAGAGGGTAATTATGCCGAGAAAGTCTAGTTGGAGATGGGAGGTTTGTCTCCTTCTCTTCTTCCCTGTCAGCATCCCCCCCACACACTTTATGTCTTCATCAAGGCCTGGTGATATGTTTTGAAAACAGGTTTATAAAAATTATTCAAAATATTTGTGAGAGGCTAGGTTTGCCACCAAAGACTTCCCAGATGCTAATAAATCATTTTCTCATCACACACTGAAAAGCAAAAAATGTGGACTGGAAGCCAGGAAACCTGGGTGGTGACTTGGGCTTTACCTCTCACTCAAAGATAAGTAGGAAACAGAGGTTCTCCAGCCTCAGCATCACCATGGGACCCTGAAATCCAACCAGCATGCCTAGAGGACATCCAACTAGATGTTCAAATATAACTCAAAAGAAGCCAACATAAGGTCTGTTGGTGCGGACCTTGGCAATGTGTCCAAGGGAGGGAGAATGATGAGGAAACTATGACATGAAGAGTGGATGAAGGAATCAGAGATATTTAGCCTGGAATAGAAAGGGCATTTGGGATGGGATGTATGAACTGTATGAAAGGCTATCATGGACAGGAGAAATTATATTGGTCTCATTCTACCCTGAACCGGCAGTTCTGATACTTTTTATAAGGACTCGCTTACTGGACAATATTTACTTCCGTAAGTAAAAGTGACTCCTAGCTGGGCACTGCTTAGATAAGAACGGTTTTGGCTGACATGTAATCTCAGCCCTAGCTGTAACCCCACCCATTTTCCCTCTGTGATACTCCACTTCATAGAGGTAGAACGACCCCACTAGGACTGATACAGGGAACCAGATGTGGGAGGTTACATTTCTTTAAAAAATGAACTTTTTGTTAATGAAAGTCCTGACAATGAATTGAATTGCTTTGGTAGATAATGAGCTCCTTGTCACTCAAGCTGTTCAAACAGAAGTTTGAAGGTACTTTAGTATATGTGTTACATATATATATAGTATAAATATGCTATTCTATTCTATTCTATTCTATTCTATTCTATTAGTGGATGACCCTTACTACCCAAACTTCTGTCTCATACACAAACAGAGACACACACATACAAGTAGGGGAATAAACGTCATCATTAAAGGGTGGGGACCATGTCTCATTACAAAAAGAAATATGACTCTTTGTAAATAATTTAACTTTAAAAAGATAATAGAGTTGGAAGTAACCAAATCATGACTCTGTGGTTAAATACTTTGAATGGATCTAATTATATGGAATTTAGATGAGTATGCAAAGAGTCTGGAACAAACTTACCAAAACATGATGTGAGCCAGTAAAAGCGATACACTTTGTTTCTAGGAAAGAAAGCAGACTGTGAAGTAGAAGACACAAATCATATCTATCGTTCTGTAACAGTAACCAAATTAATTCCTTAAAATCTCAGAGAGTTTGTAGTGCCATGAAGAAGATAAATAAAGGCCTATTCGAACATGAAAGGCTTAGAAATATAAGAAAAATGATTGGAAGGGGAAGATCTCTACACTCTGTTCAATCTGTCCGGCTCTGGTGGCACATGCTAAATTAGAGCTATCATGAGGGTTTTCAGGGAAAGGAGAAAACCTACAGCAAATGATAGACGTTTCCAGATATTTGAGGCTAATGAAGAGGAACGAGGGAAAAAACAACAATTGTTGAGAGGACACATGTACCAGGCATTGTGAGAGGTTTTTAAAATGTGATAGTCCTCAAAGCTGGTCCATGTGGAGGATCCTGTTATCTCCTCTTTCAGAGGAATAGACTGAAAGCCCAAAAGTGGAAACTATAATATCAATGAACAAATATATGTATTTGTATTTTAGAAATTAAGAAGACATGAGAAAAAATAAATAAATGAAAGATCAGGTCAAGTCCCAGTAAAGTCATGACCTGCAGGCATCTCTGAGTGTGGAAGAAGACGAGAAGGCAGCGGTAGAACTGCGTAATAAAAGGGAGATTTGCAAAGATGATCCCGAAAGAATAATTGTGCTGGTGAACGAGTCCTTTACAGGTCAGTTTGCAGAACAAGAGACAGACAGTAAAAGGAGAAGGACATAGTCAAAATTTATCAAAGGAGAAAGCAGATAATAACACAAAAGCAGGCTTCTCAGCTTGGGAAATCAAGAACATGAACAATCCCTGGAAAAGGGAAATCGTTCCTGGGCCTGCAGATCTAGTTCTTTCCTGAGTTCTCAGAGACCTTTGAGAGCTGCTAGGAACATTGTCTTGATCTTCCCAGACACTACCCCAGTCAGGAAGCACTCACCTATGGAAGAAATGCAGTGGATAATTCTCGGTGGACTGACTGATAGTGTCAACAATGATGAGAAGGAGGATGAGTGGTAAATGATATTAACTAAAAAGTAATTGCAAAGTTTGTTTCAGGAGTCTGCTGCAAAGGACATCTTACTGGGAACAAAGTGGCTGGAAATAGATGATCCTTTGCTAGGAAATCCCCACTTTTCCAAAGGGCAGAGACACCAAACAATGAGTTTTATGTTTGATTATGTAGCACTGCAAAGGAAGTCATGACTAATGCCAAGAGACAGTGGAACGGATAAACTGCTAAAAGAAGTATGGCATTTTATCCCAAGAGGACCAAAAACATTATGTTTAATGCATTGGTTGGGAAGAAAATGAAAGTTCTAGGGCATTTCTGGGCAGAGGACAATGGTGTCTGTAAGAAGGATCAGACCATTTTATCTTATTACCCCAATTGCATGATTAGACCCGGACTGCAAGCAACAGCACAATGATCCAATAACCTAAGTTACAAAACCTGTAGGCTTTGCCTCCTACTATTCAGAATTCCTCTTGAATCCCCTACAGAAATAAATAAGGGGAGGGCAAAGTTTCCTTGACTGGCAGGGTGAGCATCCCCCCACTACAACACTGTCTGTGCCAGCGTGGGACCACTTTCCCAAAGATCAATTATTAAGGAACAAAAACAGAAATGACCAACTCTATGGGAACATACTTGGCCCTGTGGACAGGCCTTCTTTGAGGCCCTTTCTGCTGAGCCTTGGAGATTTGGGGAGAGGAAAGGGAACTGTTTTACATTATTTTACATAGAATGAAGTCACAATGGCATCTAACCCACATTCCAGATTATTATACCCTCAGCTCCTGCCGTTTTTGCTTTAAACATTTCTCAAAGTGAAAAACATAAGATAAAGACAATTCCCAAATAACAACCACAACCAAAAAAAAAAAAAAAAAAAAAAAAAAAAAAAAAAAAAAAAAAAAAAAAAGATGCTACTTATCACAGTTTCCCAGGAGAACAAAAAAAGGGACTAGGTTGTATAGGGCTGCAAAAAGCTTTATGTGAGTAAATACAAGTCTTTCACTTACACCTTTGCAGACATTGGAAGGAGGCAGTGAAAGTCCCTCCAAACGTGTTACTAGGAGAGCAAACGCCTGGAGAGACCCAGGCTCGCCATGAGCCCACAGGGCCAGGGGCAACAAGGCCGGCTGTCCACATATGTCACACCAGCTCTGAAGAAGGGTAATGGAGGGCAAAAGAGATTAAGAAACAAGATCCCAGACTGAACCTAGTTCTCACTCATCAAATGCCATCTAGGCAGGGAGAGAAAGGGACATAAGGATTAAAAATGAAAAATGCATACTTGGAATATTAGAATTAGAGGTTTCAAAAATTGTATGACAAGATGATGATGTTGAAGACCATAAGTGGGGATTTCACCGGTGAGAATTATTGGTATGCAATTGGAAGAGAAGATAAAAGATAAGAATTATTGGTCTGCACTTTAGAAGAGATAAAAAACGATGAAGAAAGAAACAAAAGAAAGAAAAACACGGGAGACAAAAGAAGGAACCGTCACAGCTGTATTAGATGGAGAGGAAGGCTGGGCTAGCATTTTGAGGGGCTAGGTTTCCTCTGTGTTGAGATGTGTGTGGCTTAGTCTCTGGGGATCCTTTTCATGACCTACATAGAACAATACGACAAAGTGAGCCAGAAAGGGCATGAACCTGTGGAATGTGGCCCACGAAGAGCAGCTATATACTATTACCATGTGGAAATGTTGTACTTGCACTTCAACTTTGATGACAGAGTGCTGCAAAAATTAGAAAGGAAATTTCTAATCTTTTCAGCCATTAAAAAATATTGATATCTTATAGGGAAATAATTTTTCCTGACACACTGTGTTAGGTAAAGATTGCATCTTGTATAAGTTAATACATTAAAGAGAAAGAGGGCTAGGCACATTTTTTTTTCAGTTGAATAAAGGGGCTAACAGCTACTAATCCACTACCATGTGCTGTTTTCTTTGCTTATTTCATTCGTTCTTAACCTCAAATTTGTGGATGTTATCCTTATGAGATTGATAGAAGATCCTTGCTTTGCCCAAAGCCACAGTTCACACACACACTCATGATAGCTGAACGTCTCATTCCAAGCCTGGCCAAATGGCCAAATATCATCTCTACTCCTTCCACTGGCCAGACTGCCTCCTGCTAGTAAGTGTAAAGATGAAGACAGGAAAAAGGAATGAAAAGTTCGGGAGTATCAGAGATGCATGATAACAATAACAGGAGGACTGCTGTGGCTCATGATGTCAAAAGCAACACTGAACTTCTTCAGGAAATAGAACTTACATGAAGTAGAAATTCCTTATCTACAAACTACTGGTTACCCCCAACGTAGTGTTATAAGAGGGGAGAGACGGCAGTGCCAGGACGCTGGTGGTGGTGGTGGTGCAGGATACCAAAGTTCTGAAGTAAAGAAATGGCACCCTTGGTGGGATTAAAAGAAGAGAATTTTACTGAATGGGCTATTTACAGAGGCGTAGGACAAGTTAAAGATAAAACACCCAGGGACCAGCAATCGTGAGAAATCCCTCAATTTTTCAAGGGATAGAGGTATTAGAAATGATTATTACATTTGCTTATGTTACTACTCCTGGTCTTAAAGAGGGGAGGGGAGGAATGGTATGACTGGAATTCAGTGAGAGCCATTGCATTAGGGGAAGAGTGGCTGAAAAGGAGCTACAGTTTTAAAGGGACACAACCACTGCCAGCACCATTGCCTGGCGTGGAGGGATCCCGGTGAAGGGGGGAAGAAATACCCCTATCTCTCTCTGGTCCAACCCTGTGGTCTCCTTTCAGGAGGATAAGGGCGTTTGGGTAAACAGCCCAGAGAGATCGCCATCTTTGGGCACAGGGAAAGGCAGAGAAAAGACCTGGTGTAGCAAACAAGAAAAGGGGCTTTAGTGTCATGCATGAGCTAGTCAGCACGCCCAGCCTCCCCAAGCCAACACTAAACAAACACATAGCATCTGTTCTGCAAGTGCAGACTCAACACATGTTCTCTGGCATGCCTTTCCAACAAAATTACTGCCTCTCAGTCATCCTATGTAGGATATAGAATATATAGGAACCACCAATGGATTGGGAAAAGTATCTTTTTTTTTTTTTTTTTTTTTTTTTCGGAGAAGGAAGAGCAACCACCTATGAATTTGTCTACAGGTCCTAAGAAAAATTGGCAACAAACAATAGATCCGTGGTAGAAGACACAAATTAAAGGAAAACAATGGACATTTAGAACACTGTTGAAACATTCATCGGGTGTCGGGCAGGTGGGAGGCAGGAGGAGGGGATGGGTATATATGCACCTAATGGGTGGGGTGCACTGTCTGGGGGATGGACATACTTGAAGCTCTGACTCAGGTGGGGCAAAGGCAATATACGTAACTTAAACATTTGTACCCCCCATAATATACTGAAATAAAAAAAAAATTTAAGAAAAGAACACTATTAATAAGAACTGTGATAACCGGTGTCTGCATGAATGTGTTGGCTATGGTGCTGAAAAATCAATTATACAAATATGTATAATGTGCAAGTCCATTTTATCATAACCTCTGAGAATCCAATGAAATATCATATGTGACAGCACTTTGCAAGCTGTGTGGTATTCAAATTAAGGCATTAGTTTTATTACCATCGCCATGCCTTTATTTATATAGGTAGCTTATTTTTATTGTTACATTGAGCATTTCACACTTTTATGGTCCATTTCTTTTTATTTCAGTTACATCCTAGGTTAGTAGCATATATGTTTATTTCCTCTCAGGAAACTGAGTTCCTCTACTCTTTTTTCTTTAAATTTTTAAAATTCTTGATCATTGTAAAATATCTTTCCCAACTCTCATTTAGATGCAAAATAGAGTCCTGGCATGGGGTTGTTCAAACTCGGACTGCATCTAAACTTAGCTCACAACAGAAGGAACTTAAACTGTCTGCACAATCAGCACATTGACTACAAACCAGTTCATATTCATATACTGATCAATTAGAAATTGAGACAATGTCCTGGACACTTCAGTCAGATTTGGCTGGTACACCCAATGACCTCTGACTCTTTTTCTTTGGATGCTAGCTTGAATTTTCATCTTTAATCATAACCTGCTCCCAGGCTGACACTTATCCTGTACCCTTCTATTTATTGATAATTTATTTATTTTGAAGAAAATAAAAATAGGGGGAAAAAACCACCCTGGTTTGAGCTTTTAACATTTAATTCAGAACTCACATATGAATGCTCCCCTTTGAGGTATGTAAAAATGAAAATTACATCTAGCATAGGCACCCTAGCCTCCTTTCCCTCATGTTTACCTTCCCCTCTTTGGTATTTTCACATTTGGTCCCCCCAACATTGGAGACTTTAGTAATGCACGAGCTAGTTTATTGATCTAAAATTTATTGAGCACCTATCATTTATCTTGGACTGAGCTAGGATCTGTAGAGAAGATGAGGCTAGTTGGTAAGGTTAGGATTTGGTGGATTTAATGTTACTGTTTTGATTGGTGACTGAGCCCACAGATTTCCAATATGCAGTACTTTGCAGTTTTGAAGAGTCACTGACATGGCACATGCCCTGGGCTTTGAGTGGGAGCCCCTGACCGGTGAGGGCGTGGAGTGAACTGCTCAGCACCCACAGCTCAGTGGCCTAATTGTTTTCAGTTTGTCACAGTCTTGGCTCTCAACAATTTTTAATTTTCTGAATTTTACAGGGGGAAATAATGTACTATAATTGTAATCACTGAAAGCCTTGACAGGTGTCTCTCAAAAATGCCAAATGTACTCAGAAAGCTGTGGCAGGAGGATCGCTTGAGGCTGGGTGTTCGAGATCAGCCTGGGCAACTTTTTTGAGACTCTGTCTCTTAAAAAAAAGGAAAAGAATGCCAAATCTCTTCTCCCCGTGTAAAATATAATAGAGGTTTACAATCTAGATTCGAAGTTTAGAAATAAGTGCCTTGTCATTTTCAGCCACTAAGAGAACCCTTCACCCCCTGCCCCGACTTTCTGTAGAACTGTAATCTCTAGCCAACCAAACACCACATTATTTCTCAAGCAGCTATGCAGGAGCTGCCATCTTTGGCCAGTGAGTTAACAAAATAAGTATAAACCCTGGGTGCTTCCTTCAAGGAGTTTATAATCTAGCTGGGAAGATGAGACAGGTTTCTGCTCACAGCGGCCACGCGAGTCAGAAGAGCAGAGGGTGATAAGCAGCACAGGAGTAGCTCCTGGCATGCTTTATTCCTTCAGGAGTTTTTAGAGCCAGACTCTGCATCTAATCGCTACCATGAAAACACCTTTTATCCTCCAGCTTTATAGAACGAGGAGCCTCTCTAAGTGGCCGTCCTGCGAAGTGGACCTATCAATTGAGAAATAGGGATGACAGAGTGCAGGCAGCAGGAGCATTTTGAAATGTGAATTTGTTTTCTGAAAGCCTTTCATTAACAAAATTATGTGCCATGAAAGGGCAATGATGAAATGGACCAAATTCCTCCCTTTGTGGGTCTGATAACATTTAAGAGCTTTACGTTTCTAACAAACTTGAAGTCACTCAAACTGGGCAAGGGAGGCGATTAAAATCCTCTTCTGTGATGGCAGGAAGTAGTCTACCATTTAGGCCTCAGGCCCCCTGTCAGCAGAAGCGAATGTATTTTCTCCATTTAAAAGGGTTGCCTTCTTCACCCGCCCTTCCCCAGGCATTCGGCTGTTATGAGGTTTGGTTTGACTGATTAATTTTAATGCTTCTGCTTCACACAAGGTAGACAGTGATGAATTGATATATTAAAGATGTGATTAATGGTTACTTTCTATTTGGTGTAATTATCAGGTGAGAGTTTCAATGAAAAATGCTTGAAAATGAAACTTTTCACTCCAGATAACTATCCACCCTGTCTGGAAAGAAAAATGGGTCTCTACTTTCAACATATTACTGGAGAGCAAGGCTGAGAGAAAGAGAGAGAGAGAAAGAGAGAGAGCAAGCGCACACTGGCTTTGTGAGTTTTATAGAATAAGGCGGATTTGGAATAGTGCCTGTCTTTAAAGAAATTCTTGGAGAGGAAATCTCTGGATAACAAAATTTTGAATTTTATCTTAATCCTGGATTACTTTACCAGCTCTTACCTGGTCTTTCCAATCATTTCTGGTGTTTAATCCGTTCTGCAGGCAGTTTGGGATTAATATCCCTAAAGCGCTGCATTAATCATATCATATCTTTTTTTAGAAATCTCCAACAACTTCCCACTGAAACGATAGGAAGAACGAAACCATCAACATGACATGTAAGACCCTTTGATAAAAGACAAACCCTCTTTGTCAAACTTTACATTTCAATTGCAGTGCTCTGCGGATTCTAGGCTGTCACTTCATTGTCATCTCAGCTGGTTATAGTTCTCCTGGGCCGTGCTTTTCCTTGCCCCTTTTTCTACACGTTTTTAAGTATAAGAAAACATTCTGGATGACTTTAACGCATTGACTGCCACACTGGAAAATTTTTTTTTCCTTGAGGCCGTGGTGTTTTATTAGGAAAATAGTACAAAAACTTCGAAAACGAAATGATCTTTTCTAATTTAGTGAAAAATTTATTTTTATTTGTTATTTATTATTGTTTTCTGTGCATGAGTTATATGCAACTTGAAAAATAGTTCTCGTGGCTCCCAAGGTAAAGAGACATGTGAGTTACATATGCTTCTTTAAGCCCTGGGCTCAAAACTGGTGTGAGTTAAATACAACTCAAATGGCAGTTAATGTGTTAAAAGGGACCAAGAGATTATTGGGCTTCTTCAATGGAGAAATTATGTATTGTTTGGAACACATCCTCTGGATTATCTAATTGTCTAGGGTTGTGTATTTCATTATTTTGGAGCTATTATATAACTTTGTGGAAAACAAGTGTCAACTGAAGAAAGGCGAGGTTCATAACTTTGGAAAGAAGAGTTTTATTTCTCATAAAGAGTTGCATCCGGCCGGGCGCGGTGGCTCACACCTGTAATCCTAGCACTCTGGGAGGCTGAGGCGGGCGGATCGTTCTGAGCTCAGGAGTTCGAAACCAGCCTGAGCAAGAGCGAGACCCCGTCTCCACCAAAAAAAAAATTGGAAGAAATTAATTGGACAGCTAAAAATATATATAGAAAAAAATTAGCCGGGCATGGTGGTGCATGCCTGTAGTCCCAGCTACTCGGGAGGCTGAGACAGTAGGATCGCTTGAGCCCAGGAGTTTGAGGTTGCTGTGAGCTAGGCTGATGCCACGGCACTCGCCCCAGGCAAGAGAGTGAGACTCTGTCTCAAAAA
>RJWJ010043500.1:0-12574 GCA_004363605.1 Indri indri | reverse complement strand
GCCTCAATGAATTTTCAAATGGTTATAACCATTACACAATGTCACACATATTATAGACCTTCAATAGGATCATGTCACTCTTACGTAGTTGAGATAAATGCAGTGTGCTGATAAATCAAACCTAAGTGTACATAAACTGTTTTGTAATTATTTTTTTCTTTTTATCTTTTGTCTCAGTGGCATTGAAACTTCAATCACATCAACCCTAGAATTCCTGAATGGAAAAAAAAAATTGTGTGTGTGTGAGTAATTTTTATATGGAAATTCCTTATCCACCAAGAATCATCACTGCTTCTTAAAAGTCTTGCTTGGAGATAATTGATATACATGCATACTCTCTCGAGCCTCCAAAGCAAACGTCCACTGCAAGTCCAGATGAGCCTGCAGTGAAGAAAAAGGTGATTACGCTGGACACAAAAGTAGGAATAATTAAGCATTCAGAGAAGGGCCAGATGCCATCCTTCATTGGGAAAGCATTAGGCTTCAGTCACTCAACTACCGTAACAACTATAAAAGACAAAGTGAGAGTAATGGAACATGTGAAAGACAGTGCTCCAATGAAGGCATCAATTATTATTATATTAAACAGCGTATGGATTAATTATTAAATGGAAAAGTTATTGATTTGGTTAAAAATAAAAATAAGCACAACATTCCTATAGCCTAGTGTCGATGCAACATTAGGTGAGTGTTAACCTTTAATATTCTTTTTCAAAATTTCTTCTATCTTCTACCTAAATTTTTGTTTAAATTTGTTCGTATGTTCTGTTTGTTTGAATTAAAAGAGCACAATATTTTCTGTTACTTATTATTACAGTACAGGGTATTATTATTATAGTATTACACTGTATTATTATTACCACACATGAGCTGTTATAGTATTGTTACTATTATTACTATAATACTGTATAGGTGCTTTTAATTAGGGATCTAAAGTACATACAAATCCAACCTAAAGGCATGCTCAGGAAGATACCTTGTCTGTAAGCTGGGGACTGCCTGCATATCAAGAAAATTAATTCATGTTTCTCCTGTCATATTTATATAAACGTATCCAAATATATACTATATATGTATATATAAATATGACTATACATATATACACAAACAAAAAAAGACTCACATTTCTTTGAGTGAGGTCCACCTTAGTTATATTAGTAGGTATTCAAACTAAATACTTTAATAAGTTTCTATAAGTTATGTTTGTGATTGCTTAACCTTTTGGAAATATAAGTAATAAAAAAAATGTTTTAAAATACATTTATAAATTTTCTGCAGACAGTTTTTATCGATTTTTTCCACTAGACATAACTATTGAATCAAATTTTATATTGTGGGTTCAGATAATGTGTTTGGAATCAAAATGCAGCACCAATCAAACATAATTCATATGTAATGGACATAATACTGCATATGAGTAAACATAGTTTGCTGAGGCAGAAATAGTTAGATGCTTCTATTTCCTTGCCTGACATTGAGAGAGAGAAAGAGAGACAGAAACAAGAGGAAGGAGGAGAAGGAGAAGGAAGGAAGGAAGGCAGCAGGAAGGCAGTAAGCAGGCAGGCAGGAAGAAAGGATGAAAAGAAAAGAGGAGGAAAAGAGAGAGGGAAGAGGGAAGGAAGAAAGGAAGGAAGGGCAATTTATGTGTGAAATATCAAGTGGGTAACCTATCTCACTTTGCTAGACAGGAAACTGGATGGAGGCTGAAGGTGGAAGGCGAGTCTTTTTCTTGTTTAAATGCTGATTGGAAACTGGGAGTACTATGTTTAACATCAACCATGAATTAATTCTCACTTTGCTCATGATTTATGGATTTCAGATGCATAATCTTTTTTGAAATTTATTTTATTAAGGTTATTAAGTATGGACTGTCTGATTTCCTTAAGTACTAAGTTTGACAGTTGATATCTCTGACATTTCACTTGACACTTCTTGGGGGAGTGTGTGTGTGTGTGTGTGTGTGTGTGTGTGTGTGTGAAGATACATCCTCATTCTTTCAAATGCATGTTTTGGCTTGCGATTATCTCTCACATTTTTTTTAGAGCAATGTTTGTGAAACCATGGATAAGTCAAAAATTATTTTTGAATATGAGTTTTGTCACGGAACAAATGCAGCATGGACAGCTGGAAATATCAACGATGTGTTTGGAAAAGATGTGGCTAATGAACACATAGTACCTTGGTGCCTTGAGAAGTTCCATTCTGGTGATTTTAATCTTGAAAATGAGCCACGTGGTTGACCTGAGACCAAGGTGGATAATGATGAGCTGAAAGCTGTATTGGAAGTGAATCCATCTCAGTCTACCTGTAAATTAGCAGCAAGGTTTGACATTACTATTCCAACAATATTGGACCATTGGAAACAAATCAGCAAGGTAAATAAGCTGCATAGATGGGTACTGCATGAATTAAATAATCATCAGAAGAGAAATTGTCTGGAAGCTTGCCTTTCTTTGTTGTCACGACATAAAGGCAAACTATTTCTATACCGTATTATTATGTGTGATGAAAAATTGGATTCTTTTTGACAACCACAAGCTTTTGGCACAATGGTTGGATAAAGATGAGGTGTTGAAACACAGTCCAAAAAGGAATAGTGATCAAAAATATCTAATATTGTCTGTTCAGTGGTCCAGCGCTGGTATTATCCACTATAGCTTCATGAAATCTAGTCAATCGATTACAGCAGATGTCTACTGCAACCAATTGGATGAAACAATAAGGTTGCTTGCGATTAAGCAGCCAAGATTGGTCAACAGAGACAGGCCAATCCTCTTGCAAGACCACAGGTTGCAAAAAACAAGGCTGCTCAAATTACAGCAGCTGGACATGGAAACTCTCTGTCACCCACTGTATTCACCAGAACTTGCACCAACTGACTGCCACTTCTTCCAGGCTTTGGACCATTTCTTGCAAGGAAAAATATTCAATTCTCAATAAGCTTTGGGAAATGCCTTTCACAATTTCAACACCACTTGCTTTCCAGCCTTCGCTGCTGGCATAGGTAAACTACCATTAAAATGGCAAAACTGTGTCGATAAGTTAGGCACATACTTTGCTTAATTGTACTGCTTCTTGTTTAAGATATAATAAACTAAACTTTTGATTTGAAATTGGACATTTCATATTTAATGACCTAATATAAATTTTAAAATCTAATTAATGACATAATATAAACTTTTACTCTATACTTGATATCTTATTCCAAGTCTAGAAAATTTCAAAAAGCCTTTGATAATGTTTGTTTGCACTTAAAAACATAAACACTTTCAAAAATTTTAAACTACATTTATCAATTTAATAAGTTTGTTTTTCTTTTCATGTACTTTTGTTAGGTGGATTAGCAAAAAATTTTCCTAAGTATTAATAATAAATAACCTATTGAACAAATTGAATAATTTGTTAAATATAATTTTAAGACAAGGTAAAATTATGGATTTCACATAGATATGAAAATGAATGTACATTAAAGGTTGTATTTTATCCATTAATTAATGAGGACACCAGGCAGTTGTTATAACTGATTCAAAAAGAATCTAAAGAACAGATGCATTTATATTAAATAACTCAAGAATATCAAAATGAATGTTTAAGTGGAGGCAAACTGATTTTTGCACTTCAGAAGAAGTCGATTCAATTTTTAGTGGGTAGGGCAGAATTTAAATGTCAACCAGTTATCCACAATACACAGAATTAGAAACTTGCACAAAGACAACGAAAGGCTAGCTTTAGATAACCTTGAGGTGCACTCTAGACAAAGCATAGTTTTCCACTGAAGCAAATTTTTTAAAATTAAATGTATATATAAAAATGAACATTAGTCTCATAAATGCTTTAATGCTGAACACAAACTTGGTACTATTATAATGCAGAGAAGTATGTCTAAAGCAGTTACTCAATTACACGCTTTATATTGAAGTGATGAAGCTGTCACCTAGCTCAAATTCTCTTAAAATTACAAGTGCATGAAAAGTCAAAATGTACATAAATATCCCTAAACATAAAAAATTACTTACTATAACCTAATAACAGGTGTAGCCGACCCCATGAACAAATTTCAGTGACCCCTATAAGTTTCTTATAATCCTCTCCCTTAACTAACTACTTGATCTTTTGAATTGTTTCCCAGAAATGGGGGATTTTCTGTGAGACAGAGAGTTAAGATTCTGAAGGCCCCAGGGCAGACTTCCTGTTGCCAAGATTCACCACTCCTTGAAGTTGTTCCTAGACACATGGCCCCTCCTCAAAAAGCCCATGATCTCCCTTATTTGAGAGAGGGATTTCAGGTAACTTCTCTGGTTCTCCAGACCAGACCTCTTTCATATTAAAAATTCCTTTCTTCCTTGGCAATCCTCCCTGTCTCAATAACTGGATCTTTGTGTGATGAGCAACTAGACCTAGGTTGAAACCCCTTGTGGTTTTGATAACATAGGTACTTATTTTCTTACCTATTTCTGTTAAATATGTAGTGAGGGACCTCTGGCTCTCCTAGGGACAAAAGCAGGTGTCCTACCTTGGTGCTGCCTCAAACAATTGCCACATCTTGGGAAGAAGGACACTGGGCCCCACCTTGGTTCTGCCCCACCTTGATCCTGCCCCAAGCAATTGCCACACCTGGGGAAAGGAGGAAAGCCCTGCCAATCAGCAAAAGAGTGCAAGGAATTCTCCAGCCCATGGGGCATACAACCCAAGCACAACGGAGTCTGGAAAATGACGGAGAGTAACCTAAGGCTAATTACCATGTCATTAACTGTCCATCAGAGTGGTTCGATGGTGATGTTTGAACCATGAGGGCTCAATTCAGACAATATAAAACAGGACCCCAGACCATAACCAGGGGCTCTTCTTAAGACAGGGAGCCATTTGTCGTCTGTGGCAAACGTATCTTGCTTTTGTCCGATAAAGCTATCTTGCTCTTTCTCAATAAATTTCGTTTTGTGCTGGCCTTGCTGTCAGTGTGTATGGTCATTCTTCAGACAAGAGAACACCAAGAACCAAGAACAGACTGCCAATCCGACATTTCTATATTAAATTCCAAATCACTGGGAGTTGAAAGTGCTTCTCTGCAGAAGAATACAGCAGAAACTGTGGCTAGGTGTGCTGAGACCTGGGTTTGCAGACATTTGGGCAATTCCTTGCTCCACCAACTAAAGGAAGTGTTAGATCAATCTAAGCAATGTTTGGAGCACCTGTATTGTACATGATTAAAGTTCTAGCTGAACAAAATATGCAGAATAAGAAAAAAAATCTCTATATGATAGTTTATAGGGCAATGAATGGGAACATAATGATCTTGATAATCCTGATTATCTTATTATTGAAAAACTAGGAGCAATATTCTGAAAAGTAAACTTGAAAAAATAGTCCATATGTCTGGAGTCAAGTTTGAGTCAAATTATAGAAGAGGAATCCAAAAGTCCTTTTGGAGATGTTCGAAAGCGTGTATTCAAGATACTTTCCCCCCTTATGTACCTTCACCTACCCCTAAACCCCCAAATCCAATGAAACTTGAATTTCTGTTCTTCAGATCTGTCCTCCTTATTTTCTTGCTCTGGCATATCTTGTCTGTTGTAGTGAAAGATATTTTAATAGAAAACACCAGTAAAATTAGGGTGGATTAAAATCCTCTGTTCAATTGCAGAAAATAAAGAAAAAGTAAACTTTGGAGAAAAAACTAGAAATTCAAAATTTAGGACAATATTTGAGAAATCGAATCATGAATGGTGCTCTTTAAGAAGGAAATTTTTAATTAAAACATTTTAATTGATATCTATGTTACACTCTACACTAATTTTTGATATACTAAAAATATTCAGTGGAATCTTTGCTAGTTGGCTAATTTCGTTGAATCTATGTCACTCTTTTTAAAGAAGAAATATATCCACAGAATATAGAGCTTTTTACTATTAAAATAGACCCTGTTGCATAGTAAATGTTTGGTTTTTAGTAATGTTCAACATTACATTTAGTAATGTTCAACACTGTACATTGGGTAGCATATATTTAAAAATCACTGAATTTTACATACATTTATAGTGATGACCACAAAGTTATAATAATAGTGATATATTTCCCTGTATTGAATATATAACACCTGTGGTGAAGAAATAACTAGGAGATTTTAAATGTATCAAAACCAGTATTTATTTTTTAAAAAGAACATTAGTGAGTAAATAATTATAAAGCTGTGAACAAGACATATCCTTGAGAGAAGGAACTGTTTAAAGGAATAATATAATGAAAATACATAATATTACTAGCTAATGAGGTATTTAGTTAAAGCAAAGTGTTTGATAAACAATACTATTCAAAGAATACTTTTAAGAGATTATGTGGCTTTGAAATACCAAAATTAGTAATACATTTGAGTAGCCATTTTTAAAAGGAAAAACTATAAAGTTATATTTCAGTGCAAATAGTTAATGAGTAGTCACTGTGTTTGTTCAAGAATGAGATAAATGTGCTATGTCCCTGTTAAGACTCAACAGTAGTTCAGAATGGTCTTTTGCAAAAATTACCAACAAAGATAAACAACTTCAAACTCCTATTTTAAACAGCTTTCTGTATTAGTTTTACTACCACATTTCACACAGATTTCTTCCCCATCTACGTGCTGCTGTCTTTTTATCCCCCAAAGAGTATATCTCACTTCCTTCCGGTGCAATTTAAAATATATCCTCTAAAGAAGACTCATTAGCTTTCAAAACCATTTTTTTTCTTATGGCTGTTGGGCATTTAGAATGAGTGTAATTTATTTTTTCTGTGTCCTAAGTATCTTTATTTTTACTTTTGTAAATAATATAATTCAATATGGTATTTAATATCCATGCTGTATTTAAATAAAAATTATTCAATTTATAGAACTAACCATACATCAAGTACATTTTATCAATCTGTGTTTTAGTGATATTATTGTATTAGGAAATAAAGTGCCAATATGAAAAATGAGTCTAGCCAAAAATGCTTTCACATCCTGCATTAAAATGCACATATGGATTAATTGTATTGTGGTAAGAACACTTAACATGGCATTGAAGGAGCTCAGGAAAGTTCACTCCAAAATATGACTTCTTGTTATAAAGAGTATTTTGAATTAAAGGCCCTTAGAGATCAACAGGTGTTGGAAGGGGCTTTCCCTCTTCATAAAACCAGACCCATTCAAAAAAACAATTGACTTCCTGTATCCTCCCTGTTATCTCAATATATTGCAGGAAAGAAAATGTGGAATGCAACCAGACTTGGCCCAAACTGTATTAAGATAATACCTGTCTCTCAGGTTTATTTAGTTTCCAAAGAGAATCATTTATATACAAATCTATCTGTTTCCCCCATTCATTCATTTCCCCAAGTATCTATTCATCCTCCCTAGTAACCAGTTATTGCCACTCAACAGAATTAACTATATTCCTTATCTCCCTCATTCATCTAAAATGAGGGTATACAAACTTCTGGACCCCACTGGGAAATTGGGTAATTACTCTGTGATTCTCCCCATGTGCACGGTAAATATATCTCTTTCTCTTATTTATCTGCCTTATTGTGAGTTGATCTTTCAGTGAACCTTCCAGGATGAAGAGGAAATTTTGCATATATGTATTCCCTTAATGTATTTTTAAGTTTGTAATACAGTACTGTTATCTTTGGTCACAATGTGTACAGCAGATCTCTAGAACTTATTGTGCACAACTGAAATTCTATACACGTTGGTTAGAAACACCCCATCTCCCCCACCCCAAATGCCTGAGAATTCCCATTGTATTTTTTGCTTCTGTTAGTTATCTATCTAAGATAAGGGAATCATTCAGTATCTGTCCTTGCATGACTGGCTTATTTCACTTAGCATTATATCCTCAAAGTTCATCCGTGTTGTTACGTATTACAGGGTTTCCTTCTTTGTTAAGGCTGAATAACATTCCATGGTTCATTCATCTGTCTATGGACATTTAGGTGTTTCCACATGTTATCTACAGTGAATGGTGTTAAAATGCACAAATCTTAAGTGTCAATTGGATGAAATTTTACATTTGAAAACGTTTGGGTAACTCCCAAACATCAAGATTTATTAATTGAACAGTTTCAGCACCCAAAAGCTATTTCCTGCCTTGTCCCAGTCAACTACTTTCTCTACAAATAATAACCACTCTTCTGACTTCTCTTACTATCGAATACTTGTGTCTATTACCTTCCTGTAAAAAGAATCACAAATATGTACTCTATTGACTTTTTTCCTTTGAATAAAGTTATTAGATTCATTGTATTTTTTTTGCATGTTGTTATAGGTTAGTTCTTTTCTTTTACATTTTGCTTTATTAAACAAGACTGTGGTAAATATTTTTGTTCATACATTTTTGCTACAAATGTGGCTTTGAATAGAAGGACAACATATAGGTCAAATGACATAACTTTGTTTAAATCTCATGACAAATGTTTTTTGAACGATTGTTTCAATTTATGTCCCCACTGAAAATGTACTTTGTGAATATATATATATATATATATACATATGAGAGAGAGAGAGAGAGAGAGAGAGAGAGAGAGAGAGACATGAAGAGAGAGAGAGAGTGTGTGTTCTTAAGTAATTTCATGGTTTCAGTTTGTACAGTAAGATATAAACTCATTGAAGTTACAGCTGACTCTTGAGCAATGTGAGTTCGAACTGTGCAGGTTTAATTATACATGGCTTTTCTTCTATCTCTGCCACCTTTGGGACAGCAAGGTCAACTACTTCTCTTCCTCCTCCTTAGCCTACTCAATGTGAATATGATAAGGATATGATGACCTTTATGATGATCCACTTCCACTTAATGAATAGTAAATATATTTATCTTCCTTATTATTTTTAATAATTTTATTTTTCCACGTTTATTACAAGAATATAGTATATATTACATGTTATGTACAAAATAGGTATTAATTGACTTTTTATGTTATTGGGAAGGTTCCTAGTCAAAAGAAGGCTACTTGTAGTTAAGTTTTGGGAGAGTCAACAGTTATTCATAGATTTTTGACTGAGTGATGGGTCAGCACTCCTAACCCCTGCATTGTTCAAGGGTCAACTTCATATATTCTTTCTTTTGTGTACTCTTATCTCACCTTCTAAAATAGTCAATAGTAAGCTCATTTTGAATATTTGCTTTTGAACATCTAAAGAAATAAATTATGAAATACAATATGATTTTTAAGTTTGAGTGCCTCTTTAAAAATGAAAGGTGAAGTAAGAAAACTGGATTTAATGAAGCTAGACTAAGAAGGATGAACAAAGCACGATCATTTAGCAGATTCATATTGAATTTTTATTATTTGCAACTCCAGGTTTCTCTCTACAGGCAATATTAGCTTGTGTGCTCAAACTGTTTCTTTCTCATAAGGAAGTGATTAAAAATTCTGCTGAGCTTTCAAGCGGTTATCTGGGGACAGAAAAAGCAAGAGATTAGAAAACATTACTGAGGGATTATAAATATCTAATAATACTAAACTGGTTTGTGATTACCTCTACGGGAGTTACAGCACAAAATTATAGCATTAGAATAAACAAAAGACTACACTATAGCAATATGTTCTTTTTAAAATAAGCATTTCCTAAGGACAGACTCAGTGTCATCTTTTTTCCATTATGACATTTCTGTTTGTAATGCATTGTTTTCCTTTATTTTACCAACTGCTTTTTAATGTAACTATAGTTAAATTAGCATGTTCTTGACACCTAATTAATTATGAGACCTATTTAAACTTTGATAAATTCAATCTGACCTTTTTATATTGATATCCTTTTAGTTTTATTTGTCTAGATTCATAATTTCTTTAGCAATTGATGTAATAGTGTATGATTTTGACAATTTAATTTTGAAGTGAACAACAAATAAATGATCTGGTATATTATTAGAAGACTGCTCATTAATAATAAATGCTATGGACTTGATAATGCTATAGAATTAAGCCTAAATAAGAATTTAAAATCGATAATTTATTGTAAGTCAGTTAAAGCTAATAATTTTATATAGACAAGAATTTTCAAGCTATGTGGTAATTATGGTTAACTTTCTTTAAGGTACCATCTGTACTCTTAATTATGTAACATGTTGTTAATCAATCTGTCAATCTGTTTTTTTAATTTGCCTCATACTAAACAATACTACCCTTGGAATTACTGGATTGATGTACTTGACATATTTTTATATGTGCATTAAATGTCTACATGTAAAACAATTAAAAGTACAGATGATACATAGAAAGGGAAAAATTGCTCAAATGCTATTTAGAAGCCCGTTTGGGAAATATTTACACAGACAGTCAGATTTTAGTTAAGTTGATGTAAATATGAATACACCAAACCTACACCAAAGCAGTGCCACTAAACTATTTCAAGAGATTTACATTTTGTAAGACTCAGTGAATTCTCATCCTAGGATTTGTAGCAATGAAGGAATGTATTTTGAGAGAGAATACTTTCACCTTGTAGGCAGGTTAACCTCAGCAGGCAGTTTCATGCCTAAAAGACTAGTCTATGCTAAAGTTTTGTATTGTCATAATTAACATATTAACATATTGACATAACTGTATCCATATATATGCCACACAAAACCATTGTGTAAACCACTACAAATGTGAAGCCATACATTGGAAAATGTCCACATGACTCTTTTATTGGGAGAAGAGTTAATAATGGAACACGATACACAGATAAAATATAGAATTTAGGTGCTTTGTGCATTTGAAAGTAAAGTATAGACATGGGCCAAATCCAGGATACTCCTAGTGTTAAAAATGGATGGCAAAATATACTCTAAATTCAAAATTTAGCCTTAGGATAGTCCTGCATATTCAAACGAGGTGATTTAGTTTAAGAGAATAAAATGTCTTACCTTTACACCTAGAGCCAAACAGTTGATGAGGTTGAAAGTATATAGCTACTTAAGTTCTCCTGTTTTACAAATGTTTTTGCTTTGGGGCTTCTATTCAGGAGTGGGAAAAAAACTAGGTAGATGAAAAGTCATTTTTAATGCATTTTTCCATCTGACTACAAGCAGAAGTACATTTCAAAAATTAAATTAAAATAGTACCCAGAAGCACATTCTATCTTGGTTCCACTCTCAATTTATAAGGTCTATACAAGTTTGTGCAGTTGTATAGAAATTACTGTTTTGCTTTTGCTACACACAGTGAAATGGAAAATTTGATTATTGACAGAAAGAAACACATGTTTCTTGAATTAAGAAGATGAATATAGGCAAATATATGTACTTTGTTTACTTTATATCTGACCAATATAATATTTCTCTTAAAAGTGGTAAAACAAATGCTGAACTTTACTTAGATATTTTTATATATTATATAATGTAATTTAATGTTAGATAATTTAATGCATTGCCCTCAATCACCTTGATAGTGATGATCAGTGATTGTTTTTCATTGTAAAATAACCCAAGATAATTAAGTCAGACATAGCCATTAGATTTTTCCAGTTGATAAGACTGACACAGAAATTAGTGCACGTAAAGATGATTGCATTTCCACAATCTTGTTTCCAACTATACACAGAGTAATTCTCTAACAATTTGGCAACATACACATATGCAAATCTTTGTGTACGTCGTTGGGGCATGAAAAAACTACAAACATAGTCCTACAACTTTTCTGGTAGGACTTCACTAAGTCTCAGTTGCCTGCTATTTTCGGTTTTCTGATTTAAATTTGCATAAAATATCCAACCATTGGAATTAGGTCTATTAAGGATTAAATCTAGTATATCATCTGCAAAAAAAAAAAAAAAGAAAAAGAAAAACAATTAAAAATCAGGTTATTTGGTCAACTAGATCCTCATACTCTGTTACACAAAAATAAAGAATATTACATTTGATGCAAGTCATATATCTTGGATATTACCAATTTCACCCATAAGTATCGTAATGTGGAAAAACAAGCTACTCATTTCATCAGTGATACTTATTTAGGGTTCCCATATTTCGAAAACTAAAATACAAGTCATTCAGTTAAGTTTGAATTTCAAATAAACAAAGTTTTCAATATTAATATAAATATGCCTTGTGCAATAACTGGGACATACTTATGCTAAAAAAATGTATTCCCGTTTTAGCTCAAATTTGAATGTAATTCGTTATCTTGTATTTTATCTGGCAACCCTATACCTATTTCTAACATTCATTATGGCATTCAGCAAAACCTATATTGTGGGTCATTTACTCACACAATGTGTATTAATTAAGCACTTACTATGAATCAGGCTCTGTCCTAGACATTGGAAATATAGTTATTAGTAAAACAAAAAAAATATTTACTTATTGATACATTAAATACTATGTTAAAAGTGATACCTATTAAGAACAGCAGGAAAGTGGAATAGGAAAAGGAGGATAAATTGAAATTTTTAAAATAAGGAATAAGAAATGCTCTTTAAGGTGACATCTTAATAAAGACCTGAAGAGAGCAAGGTCTTGCAGACATTTGGCGTAAAAGATTTGAAGCAGAAGAAACAGTAAGTGAAAGTCCCTGGAGTAGGCACCTGCTTCGGGTGTGTTAGAGGAGCATCAGGGTCTGCTCAACCTAGAGCAGAGGG
>RJWJ010043499.1:0-12571 GCA_004363605.1 Indri indri | reverse complement strand
TTGTAATATCATATGTGACAACAGAAAATGAGGACGGTGATGGAGGCATGGCCGAGTGAATTGTAGGCTATTAAAAATGAGCATTAGGAAGCCCGAGTAAGAGCATGAAAAACGTTACTGATATGTCTTTAAGTTGAAAACAACATAATTGGATATGTAACATGACTGCAATGTGGAAAAATAATTCTATTTGCATAAGAACCAGGAAATCATGGGTTATGTTTTAAAATGTTGCTAGATGTTATAATGTTGTCTTTACAATAAAAAAATTCAGAGGAAAACATATAAAGAGTCACTGCCTGACAATTGTCACTAAGACATAGTGTCCCTTTGCAGGGACAAAGACAGACAGGTGGGCAGACTAAATGTATGCACGGATGCCAGGTTCATCTCTCTTAACCCAGTTTATTTATTAATGTTGACCTTTCCAGAAATTAACGTTAATCGAGTCAGCAAATTACAGTTTGATTTTACATGATTGCCAACATGTAATTACTGATATTGAAAGATGCCAGAACAGGATTGAGAGTGCAGCACGGATGTGTGAGCGGAGGGGCCGCCAGTGGGAGGGCTCTCAGCTCACAGGGACCGAGACTGGTTTCTAACGTTCAAGTGTGGGGCATCGGCGATCTTCGCTTCTCAGTGTAAAATTCAGACAGCCCCCGCGGTCCTGCTGGCCCTGGCCCGCCCTGCCCTCTGCCCCCACCCCGTGAACCCCAATCTCTGGTGCCCACTGTCCACATGGCTGGAACCACATGACCAGCCCCACGGAGGCAGTCCCGTCTCTGTCTCCACAACCTGCCCTGAGCTGAGGTCGATAGGGTGTTTTCTATATTTTTTATATCATATTTGTTTATTGAATTTTTGTTTATTGTAAAATATACATAACATAAAATGTATCATTTTAACCGTTTTTCAGTGTACAGCTTTGTGGCATTAGGTACGTTCTCATGGTTGTGTCACCATCACCACCATCCATCTCCAGGACTTTGCGTCATCTCATGCTGAACCTCTGTCCCCGTTAAACAGTAACTCCCCCTTCCCAGCCCCCGCAACCACCATTCTACTTCCGTCCCTATGAATCTGACTACTCTAGGTCCCCACGTAAGTGGAATCACCTTTGTCCTTTTGTGACTGGCTTACCGCACTGGGCAAAGTGTCCTCGAGGTTCATCCATGTGTAGCACGTGTCAGCATTTCCCTCCTCTGTAAGGTTAAACGCTCTATTCCACCGCGTGCATAGACCATAAGACAGGGGGGTTTTCAGCGGCCACAGCCACCTCTCTTGGGATTACCATCAGGTCACACCCGTCACTGGCCCAGCCCTGAGCCCAAGCGCCTTTCTGAGGAATGGGCTCCCTCCCACCGTCAGCCCCACGCTGTGTCATCCTCCCCTTCTGGTTCTCTGGCGCTCCTTCACTGGGGAAGCTGCCCGGGCCTCCAGCCCTTCCTCCCAGAGTCTAGACATTGCGTGCCCTCCACCCTAGGACCATGTGCTCACGCGTGTCCAGAGGTCCCACCTCGGCCATGTTCTGTCCACCAGTCGGCACGCCAACACCTCGCCAGGCATCCGAGGTGGCAGCCACCCGCCTAAACTGCACAGTTCTGACCGTGCTCTTGCCTGCTCCGCCTTACCTGCCCGGGGGTCCCTCTCTCCACTCCTGTACAGGAGAAGGTGTGGTCCTGAGAGACGCACCTTCCCAGGGACCTGTGTCGACAGCCTGCCCAGCCCCCTGCCCCCGTTCCAATGTTCTTCCCTCCTACTGCCCGTCGCCAGCCACCTCTCGGCAACTCCCCTGTCTGTCCAGACCCTCGAACGCTAGACCCGAGACACGGAGCCCAGACCACACAGGTCCGGGCACACTCACAGCCAGAGCGAGTTCCTTCCTTGGGTGATGACGCCCGTGAACCTGGTCAGGCGCCTGGCGTCCACCTCGAGCCACTGGTGGAGGTCGTTCCTCCCCGCGCACCACGCCCCGTCGTAGAAATCGTTCTCATTGATCCCCGCCTGCAAAGAAAGAGAGGGGGTTCTTCAGAAGGACTCTGAACCCAAGAAAATGAAGACACACCTTTTCCTGAGACGGAGAGGAAGGGAGAGTGGTAGGAGAAAATGAGGCAGGTCGTAGAGAAAAACTAATTGTGCCCGAAATCCTTATTCCCAATCATAAAAGGGAGTTGCTTAGTATTAACGAGGTGGAAATATTTCCATATGTTATGTCCTCTTTTTGCCCATGTGAAAGATGAAATGTAATGAGCTCTCCTATTACTCATGCACCTAACACATGCAAAGCATCTCCCACACACCAACCCACGCGCCAGGTGCTGGGGCTGCAAAGGTGAGTGGCTCCGTCCCAGAACCTCGCCATCCAGGCAGGAAGAAAGACAGGAAAACAAGTGGATTAGAACACGAGGCGGCACGTGCCGTGTTAGGAATACGAGCACACTGCTGAGGGAGCATTTAAGGACAACACAACCAACTCAGTCTCAGCAAGACCAGGGTGACATGTGAGCTGGGTGTTGAAGGTGCATTTATCTAGTGAACGTTCCTTTGGGAGTGGTTAAGTCATTTGATGTGTTCAGCATCAGTTACTATTACTACCAAAAATTTTTTTTTTTTTTGTAAAGAGACTGAGTCTCGCTCTGTTGCCCAGACTACAGTACAGTGGCTGTTAACAGATGTGATCATAGCACACTTCAGCCTCGAACCCCTGGTCCAAGCGATCCTCTGCCTCAGTCTCCCAAGTATCTGGGACTAAAGGCACGTGCCACTGTGCCCGTCCCCAAAATTCTTCTGATCTGAATTTCCAGGGTAAAGTTTCTGCTCTGGAATTTTCCCTCTATTATCACCATTTCAAGAGAGAATTGCCTGACTGTCTCTCGCCCCTGCCAAAAAAAAGGACATTTGAACCAAGTGAAGCATCCTGGTTTACTAAGACCCTTTCTGCACTTACCCAGTTTTTCCATGGCTATTTCACAAGGACATAATCAGATGAGAAAAAGTCTGAATGTTAAAAATGAAGCCAGCCCATTTTTCCTACTTCTAAGCACTTTTCAGCCCGAATTCTGGGAACAATATTACTTTTAACGGGCAAGGGAAATGTGATTTTAAGAGTCCAGCTATAACAGACAAATAATCTGGCCAAGGGTTCCACTAGCAAACTCTATCCACCATTGCACCAGCTAACATAAGCCTTGTGTCAGGACCAAACCCTCATCTGTGCCCTCCCAATCCACTCCTGAAATAATCTTGAAGGAACTTTGAGGACAAATGCTAGAATACTAATGTATCATAGCCTTCTAGAAATGTTACCATCCCAAATGAAGGTGAATAAAAAAAGCTATCAGTCAATACCTCCAAAACCCAAGCTCTTGATTAACCAGCACATCAGTGTCTCAATGGCACAAGTGTCTGTAATGAGGACCTGGAGGTGCTGCACGGCTCTGCCTTCCAGAACCATCAAAGAAAGGCTCGGTTTTGCAAGTGTGTGTTACCAGTGCTTTGGGGTGCTTAGTTACAGTCTAATTCTAAAGAAGTGATGGCGCCTCTCTATTAAGCGTAACATCTCAGTGTCCCACTCTGCAGTCAAGGAGGTCACGATAGCAGCTGGAAGACTGTAGTTACCCAATCACTCCCTTTCTGTATTTGTTGGCAGTTACCCTCCTAATGACAGAGGTTAGCAACACAGTAGTGACCTACAATACCACAACTCATCTTTTCAAGAAACCGTAACATGCATTTATTTTTTGTGGTGGTTCCCCTTTTCTTGTAAACAGCCCCGGAGACTGGGGTTTAGAATAGTCTGATATATTTGCACAGTGAACTCTCACTGCACCTCGACTGTATGTCAAATACTGGCCTAGACAATAGGAAGACAGCTGTGGAAACATGTGCAGCCTCGTCCTCTTGGAGCTCAGAGTGGGCAGGAGGACTGAAGCCTACACACGGCACCTGCGTCTTGGTCTTGTCATCTTAAAATCAACCACCATGCTGTGTTGGTTAAGAGTGTGTGCTCTGATGTCCCACTGCCAGGGTGAGACATCAGGGCCACTGACACACTGTAAACTCCGGCAATTTGCCTAAGTGCTCTGTGCCTCAGTTTCCCCATCTGTTAACATGGGGACAAGGACAATTTCTCCCTCAGAGTGTTCGCAGTGCTTACGACAGGGCCTGACACATAAAAACGAGCACTCCGTAAATGTTAGTTATCAGAGTATTTAAAATTATGAATATATGATTAGCCCTGGTAAAATGTGAAAATATGGGTGCTTTATGAATTATTTTGAGTTTTATAAAATGCCAGAGAATTGCGGTACTATTGCGGTTCATTGCTGTCACATCTTCTACAACATCACATATCCAGAACAGAGTTACAAAATCTGAGGACAGTGGCGGCCCACAATGTAAAGTTCCCAAAAGAGTCCGTGCTGCCCCTCCATGGGACATTTGGCGATGTCGGAAGCCGTTTTGACCGCCACAGTTAGGAGAGGGTGTGCTCCGAGTATCTAATGGGCAGAGGCCAGGGATCCTGCTTGACACCCTACAGCACACAAGACACCCCGCAACGAAGAACTGCCTAACCCAAAACGTCAACAGTGCCAAGGTCTACGGCTAAGCAAACGAGAAGAGAGCAGCCACATAGCCGGAGATGTTTGCCTAATAGAATCATGGAAACCTGCAGGAAACTCTCCACCAAAGTCTACTGACCAGGATTTGGAATTACATTTAAGGCTCCTGGGTTCGCCAGCCTGGATATTTTGCTTCTGCTGCCAATCTCAGCTCTTTCTGAGCACACTAGACAATTAAAGGCAGGACAGTGTCAGGGGAATGGACAGCCCTTCCTGAAGATGACTCACAGGGAAATGACAGCCGTCTCTGCAAAATCAACTGCGAACTTAAAAACTAAGTGCCTGGAAGAATTCAGTGAAAGAGGAGGTACCAGCCCCAGAGATGTCACCAGATTACACCCCAGTGCAATAAATGACATTCATATGTGCCTCTGAGAAACCAAGAGTACATTCATCTCTTTCTGTTTAATAATGTAGGGAAATATTTGATAAATTCTGGAGAAATTTCAATTAAAAGTTGGTGAAATGAAGTTTGATTCCTGAAAGGATAACCTAGTCTTGCAAATACCACTAACGTAGAATAATTCTTTCTACTACAGCACCAAATAAATTGAGAATTAATACAATTTTATCAAGGTAATTAAATTTTATGCATCATTTTTTACCTTAAAAAACACACCAATGCACCTAACAGACTCAGTTTGGCTTCAGATAAGCATGGGAATTATTAAATCCGTAACAAAGAGAAAACCTGGTACTGTCCAAGATCAATCTACTAGGATTTTTCTCTTTCAAGGTGATGGCATAAGCATATTAGTTTTTCTGTGTTCTTCACTCAAAAATCCCCCCCAAACAAATAAAACAAGATGCAGAAATACAACTTCAATCTCTGATAAAACTATAAAACATTTATAATTCCCAACTTAAAATATATGAAGACAGAAGTCAGACGGAGGAACCCTGAATGACTCGGTAAGAAAAGGAAGTGCAAACGTCAAAACAGCACAGCACTGAGAAGCCAGCCACAAGGGACTTCAGAAAAGCTCTGAACCTGGTTCCGAGACCTTGTGGAAGGGGAGGGGGAGGCAAGACTGAAACAGAATTGCTTCAAAATGCGTATTAAAAAAAAAAAAATTAGATCCCCACATCCTCACCCTGACTCCACAAAGGACCTGAAATTTTTCTATTAGAAAAAGCAAATTGCAGAGGGTCTGGGTTGGGGGACACCAGGCACAGAGTAGGGCAGGTGTGCTGTGATGTATGAAAACAGGGACCTCGGCGGTGGCAGCATGCTACAGGGACAGCTGCCTCAGCTCCCCTCCCCCACAGCCGGGGAACACCATGCAGCCAGGCTTACAACAAACACAAGAAAATGAACATAAGATGTAACAGAGAATAGAAAAAAACTCAAAAAACTATAATTAATATCCCTAGAAAGAAGACCTTGCTTTCATGAAACAAGAACAGGATATTTCATAAAAGGAAAAAGTATTAAACAAGGACGAGCTCTTAGAAACCAGGAATGTCAAAGCTGAAAAATTTTAAAAGTCAATAGAAAGGCTAGAAAGACAAAATGAAGAAATCTCACCAAAAGTATAACAACATATTATAAAATAGGCAATAGAAGAAAAATAAGAAAAGCAGAGGAAGAAATCCAAAAGAACTTTAGGGGGAAATAAATCAACAAATGATAGCTATAAGATAGATAACCTCACAGATCTGAAAGGCTTATGTCTCCAAAACACTAAGAATCTAGTTCTTAGGAATAAACTAAGACCCACATCAAGGCATATCATTGTGAAACTTCCAAACATCAGAAATAAAGAGAAGCCCTGAAAGCTTCCAAAGAGTAAACAAATACACAAAAACAAAGAAAAGAACGAAAATGGAACCAGAATTCTCGCTAGCAGCATCTGAAGCCAGAAGAATGCCAGGAGAGTGCCTTCAAAATTCCAAAGGAAAAGATTTTCATCCTAGAATTTTACCTTCAAACAAACTATCAATCGTGATGGTAAAATAAAGATATTTTTAGATTGATAGATATTAAAAAAATTTATTTCTTATGCACCATTTTCCAGCTACTAGAGGATGCGCTCCCCAAAAACGAGGCAGAACACCAAAAAAAGGAATACACTGAATCCAGAAATTAAGGGTTCCAACCAAGGAGAGGATTCTCAGAATGCGGGTGAAGAAGTCCCGAGACAGGAGCCACGCAAGAGACCCAGGGAGCAGCCCCGTCAGAACCCGCAGGTCACAGCGCTCCGGAAGGGACGTCCAACAGAAACATAAAAAACAAAGTGGACTAGAAATCACCTAACAGGCTTGGCCTCGTAACAATTATACTGAAGGGTTTTTCACAGACCCAGAACTATTATAGGAGAAGATGTTCTTAAAAATCTAAACAGGTCTAGGAAAAAGAAGGTGTCAAATAATGACATAAAATGAATATTTCTTGGCTCGGTAGGAAGCAACATTTACACAGTCATAATAATGAAAACTTGAATATGGATTTACCCAAAAATTGAAATATAATTTTATTGGAAAGATTGAAGAGGGGAAAAGGGGTGAAAGAAATGAGCTGATAGCTTCATCTTCCATAATAAGAATCTAAAAAATAAAGCCAAAAATCTGTAAAACAATACATATCAATAAGTGCATATTATTTAGAAATGACGATTTAAATTCTTGAAAAGACGTTAAGTAGCTGCCCCATCCACACGGTATTTGAGGGCAGTCAGGGGCGATGGAATGTGGAACATATTTGACAGGAGATCACTGCTTTTTTGTTATAATCTTTTAAATACTTTCACTTGCTTAAAAAACAGACTAAAATACATTTTAATTTTAAAAAACAGAAGGAAAGGGGTGTATACATATAGAGGGTGACTGATGTAAAGCCTACTTTCTACTCTTTCATTTGCCAGGTATCTACGGAGCATTTACTGGGAGCCAGGCACGATTATGCAAAGTGCTTTGTGGTAGACGGAGAAAACAGTGAATCTCAAAATCATTCTGCTCTAGTGAAGTCATTGATCTGCACTGAACATATTTCATGATCATGGGCTGCCTCTACACAGAAACATCTGGAGGCCAATTAAAAAGTCATATCCAAGTGAACGTAACTGTTTAGCAATTCCAGGATAACTGACTACAGATGTAGCCCAGGGCCATTTGCACAGAAGCAGAATAAAGTGATAGTCATTTAAAAATATTTTAGAGAAAAAAAATCTCAGAAGCCATGGCTGAAACTTTATAGGTTACCAACAAATTACCACCTTTTGGGAGGGGTGACTTATCTAAAAATGTTACATGTGACATCTGATTAGTATAGTTAAGTAATCTGCCACAAAATGGCCAAAATGTGGTCTGAATGTCTACTTTCCAGAAACGTGTGTGATAAATCTTTGATAAACCCATAAAACTTCCCAGGTGCAAATCAGCTGATCCTTCTACAAATTAGCAAAGCACTTTGTCTCAATTCAGACCTTCATCATCAGTGAAGTCGGTTACAAAGAAATACTCATTGTTAAGCCATTTTAAAAACCCAAAACCAATTTAACTACTTCCTTGCATTGGCCAAAGAAACCAGTAAACATCTAAAGTTTGAAACTGAAAACATTTAAAAGCAAAATCTATTCAGTGCACCATAAGCCATTTATTAATTATTTAAAAGATGAGGAAAGAAATAGTCATTGAAAAAGAAACTAAAGAATGTTTTCACATCAACATTCTAATTCAATTCAACTAAGCTCTGGGAAATGTTTTGGCTGCTAAAATTGTGTATCTGTGGAATAAGTTTAATTATGAAAATAAACAACTATTGATTCACGTACCAGCAACCCACAGAAAGACGGTGAATGTGCCCCTCCCACGCCAGCGCGGCCGCGCGGCACACACTGGGCTCTGGAGCCCTGCGCAGTCTAATATCAAGCCCTGGCTCTACAGCTCATTATTTGAACACCTCCAGTTAGGTAGCTCAGTCTGTAAAATGGGGATAGAAATAATTCCTCGTGATACAACTGTTGCCATGGTTACACAGGCCACGTGTGTTTTCTATAGCGCCTGGCACAGATTAAGCACTCGATACACGAGAGCCACTGCAGCACAAGCACCAGTCACGCTGTTTGCTGTGTCCCTGCTACGACTGGGGTACTAATTCCCTTTATGATACGATCTAAGTTTTCTTCTATTAATAGGTAAGTTTGGTCCATTTAGCCAGTGACAGATGTTCTTTGTCTGAATGAGTCACCAACTTTTCTTAGCCATTCTATTATTATTACCGCTTTGCCTTTTGTTTTATCTTTATCTATTGACCTGTTTTCTTTGCTTTAAGTGCATATTTCCTCTGAAAATTTTAAATGTCCCTTATCTTTGTGTTCGTGGTTGATTTAGTAACTATGCCTTTATGTAACATACTTAATTCTGTATTTTCTTAGAAGGTGCCTATGCCCCCCACCATGGCAGTGATGACATCGTTATTTCTGCTTCCTGCGACTTCTCCTTCCCCGTCATCACCAAATTTCAATTATTCTCCTATTCTTCTTTTAAAAGTCCAAATGAAATATACCTCTCTGACTTACCAGCTTTTTCATAAACTTTTCAGTGAATTTTAAAATGCAGAGAAAAGCTCACAAATCCTAAGTGTGTAGTTCAATAGATTTTTACAAAGTGCACGACCCATGTAACCACACCCAGACCAAGGTGCAGAACACGCCCAGCAAGCCAGAAGCCTCCCCAGCTCTGGCAGACACTGCCTTTCCCCAACAACAACCACTGCTCTGACTTCCATCTTCCCAGTTGGTTTTCCTATTTTTAAATCTCACGTAAATGAAACTTACCATATCTACTCTTCTGTGTCTGGCTTCTTTAGCTCAATATCACAGCGGGGAGGTTCATCCATGCGATCGCATGGATGGGAATTGCTCCTTTTCACTGCTGTATAGTATTTCATTATTTGCACATGCAGTGACTTGTCTATCGTACTGTCAATGCACATGTGGATTGTCTCCACTTGGGGGCTATAAATAATGCTGCTATGAACATACCTGTACACGTGTTCTCATGTACATGTGAACACATCTCTCTTTAGGCATAAGAGTGAATTGTTAGGTCAGTGCATATGAGAATGCTCAGCTTTAGTAGATACGGTGGGCCCCTATTATCTCAAGTTTCACTTTCCACGGTTTCAGTCACCTGCAGTCAACCAAGGTCTGAAAATATTAAATGGAAAATTCTAGAAATAAATAATTCATAAGTTTTAAATTCCATGTCATTATGAGTTAGGGTGATGAACTCTTTCCTGCCATGCTGCCCCCTTGCTGGGACGGGAATCCTCCCTTTGTCCAGAAGATCTGTGCTGTCTCTACCCACCCGTTAGTCACTTAGCGCTAGGCAGGCAACCAGAAGGTCCACTGCCACGAGGAATCACTCCAGAAGGCACAGGGCGTGACGACCACGGCGTGAACACACAGGCTCTGGGGTGTGGCTGCTGATGTCCCTCAGACTTCTCTGAGTCTGCCCAGATGTGGGCCCGGGAGGTCCCGGGGCGGCGCAAGCCAGTGGTCAGAGGGATAAGCCATGCTGAGCTGGAAGGCAGGGGGAGGCCACGAGCCACTGACCAAGCAGAGCCGTCGCGTGGGTACAGAGGTGGCAGGAAGGAGCCCTGCGTTTATCTGCACCCAGAAAACTGGAATTTGCATCTCAGGTCTGCACTCACTCACTATGGGGTCAGGGCAGGTCACTTAGCCTCTGACGTCAGTTCCCTTATCTCCGAAACAGAGCTATTCCTCTGAGTATGCTGATGATTACATGCAATAATAATTTTATGAAATTTAATAACATGTTAAAGAAAAATTCAAGAGCAAGTGGAACAGAATCTGCATCTGTGGTTCACTAACAATCTGTGATTCATGGGCCAAGGAGGTTTGGTGACCTCGGGGCTCCCTTTCGTCGTGGCTGCGTTGTCCCTCTACCAGCTCGTGTGTTTATGACGTAAACCTCTCGAGAAATGAGCATGATGCATTCTCGTCATTATGGTAAATACTCACTTTGATTTTTCCAAGAGAGCCATAATTTAAAATATTTGGTCCTGTTATTCCCATAAAAGTCCAAATACCCCAAATTCCAGCATCTTGGCCTCCAAACACTGTCTCCCAGACTGGGCGTTTGAAGCCAGATGCAGAACAAAATCCCTTTATCAGGACAAACATGACATTCCTTGCCTTGGAAACTATTTCTACTGCGATTATTTTTGTCTTCACAGCACCTAGTACTTATATAGCCCCCAAGAAGGACTTCTTGAGTCATAGCAAGGTTTTGTGCAACCAGAAAAAAAAAACTGAAGGCTGAGCACTCAGAGAATCGGGAGAGTCCAAAGGAACAGACAGGCTGTCGGATCAAAGACTCGCGTCAGAGTCCAGCAACAGGCAGGTGTGGGCTGAGTGCAGGGTGAAGCTGAGAAAACGGTGCTGCCTGAGGGGGTCCACGCACTCCCCGCTGGGAGAAATGTGGGCTCTGTGTCTGGGCAAGGTGAGGCCCCAGGTGCATCGGGGCCAAAAGGTAGAAGGTGACCGACATATGGGATGTGCCCAGGCACACGAGCTGTGACATCGGGGTAACTATTAATAGCTGGTTAAGTGTTCTGGGGGGCATGTATGAAGCCACGGGCAGCAGCCGCCTCCAAGGCTTACACCCTGTTTCAGGTGAAAAGTTGCTGAGAACGCTGGAGCCAGATCCTAATGTCAGCCTCTGGGTGCTCCGCAGAGTTCCTTTAAAGGAATGACTGAAGAGCTAAGCTGTGCTTCCTGCCCGTGGCGCTGGGGCAACGGCTCTGACAGACACCAAGATGATGACCAGACATTTCCGCATGAAAGAGCCACAGGAGTCGAGCTTCTCTAAGCGGCCAAACTCTGAGTCATTTCTAACAGTCTCGGCGCAAGACGTGGGCGTCAAATGACCGTGACAGATCATCACGACGACATCCGGAGGTGTGAAGGCAGTGCACCATGTCTCTGGTGACCTCAAAATGTCAACTCTTTCTTCCAAGCTCTGATCTGAGCGTAAACTTTCTTACATCCCCAATTACTGGCAGAAATCGTGGTGCTGCCCTGAGTCCCAGCCACACAATCTCAATATTTCATTTCTTCTGCTCACATGTCAGGCCCTGAGTTACCCTAATTTTAAAGCCTCAAGAACGAGATTGAAACCCAGCCCTGTGAAGTGGCAATTGCTGCTACCATCTTCTCAAGGCTTTCCCGCTAAGAAAGCATCCGACGTAATAGCAGCGGTGGGATAAGTCCCTTAGGGGGCGGTGCTGTCCCCGACCCCCCTTCCTTAGTTTATGAGCCACAGAAAATGGCCTAGAGTCCTCAAAGGATTCTTCAGGACGGGACAGGACAGGACAGATAATGAACTACGTGAGATGAACCCCCTGGATACAGGGTTACCCCTGAGACTGACCACAGGGAAAAGATCCAAGGTGGTTTCAGAGGTCATTGTCAACATGTTCTTTTTGAGACCCAGAATGTTAATTTCCAGTCTGCGCCTGCTCCTGGAGCTCAAGAAACCAGTGATTGTTTCTCAATGAGATTGCAGGTGAGTGGGTGTAACAGGATCCTGGCACACAGGAAGAAAAGTCGTAGGCAAGAGGCCAGACCTGTGCGGTCCTGCTGAACTGGATTTCTTCCTGGAATTCTCAGAAAATCTATCCTGTCCCAATGAGCTAATGAAATATAAACATTGGTTTCTTCCTGATCTAACCTTATATCATTAAATTAATGTAAGTAAAATTCTGCTTGGGGAATAAAGGGGAAGCTATGGGTTATAAGGATGCTTTCAAAGTCATCTGCTTAAAATGAGGAAAAAAGAGACAGGTGTTTCTGCCATAACGTGGCAAATACATTCCAGTAAAAGCTCACAGTCTGCAAAATCTTGCACTACAAAAACCGAATTCACTAGGAAAACAGGGTTCCAGCCAGACCATTCAAAATCTAAGCAGCTCTGTAATC
>RJWJ010043498.1:0-12572 GCA_004363605.1 Indri indri | reverse complement strand
GTAAGGGATCTTATGTGCCTAGCTAAAGTTTAGACATTATCTTGGAAGCAGTGAGGAATCTTTGAAGGCTCTTAAGTATAGAATGATCTTTTTTTTTTTTTTTTTGAAAAAGAAATTTCAAGATGTGATACAGAAGACGGATTAGAAAAAAATGTAGAGATTTGAAGATCAACTAGGAATCTGTTACAGTAATCCAAGCAATTTTTAATAGGCGATGAACTAATATATTGGCATTGGGGGATGAATAAGAGGAATATTACAGAATTAGGATAAAAAATTGATAACAAATGTATTATTTTTATTGAAAAAATGAATACACTTCAGATAATTATGAGATTTTTATCTCAGAAAAATACGTGGATTTCTTAACTTAAATAAGGCTAACTGAAGGAGGAGCAGGTTTAGTGTGCGTCTGTGTGGAGAGGGTGGGCAGAGCCATTTGCAGTTGCACTGTGTTGCAAATGCCCATGAGGAACCCTGTTGTAAGTAGCCATTAATGGTATAAACCTGGAGCTCTGGGGAGAAGTATGAGATTAATGTGGAAGTAATCTGCATTGAAGTAGATAATTGAAATGGATAATTACACCTGTTAAGATTATACAGGGAGATATAGGAAGGGAAGAGAAAGGAAGTAGAGAGAGAGAGGAGAGAAGAGCAAACAGTTTTTTCAGCCTTTTTTCCCCCACTACAGTCCACATATAAACGTGACTTTGTCAGGTTTTAGTCTGAAACCCTCGGTTCTTAGTGCGCTCATGGCCAAAGAATGACTGGACACGCCAAAGTTAGGCAAGCACGAAAATGAGGTTCATTGAGGAGAAAGATAGGATTATAGGGCAAGAGCAAAATATAGATTTACAGAGCATGGTGCCTACACCACAGATGATGACAGGACCCATTTTCTCAACAGGGCAAGCCAAAGGCCGGGCAAAGAGAGAACTTGGCTATCGTCTGCATCTTATTTTATACTGTCTGGATAGGGCCCTCCCTTGCGGTTCACAGGTCACCATGGAACCACTTTGATTGGGCAGTTGGGAGTCACATGACCTGAGCCTTAACTACACATGTGGGTTCTAAGTCACTTTCCAGACTCTATGGTACCCATGGGCTAGAGAGTCCTCTGCATTCTTTTGCAGCTGGTGTGCCAAGTTCTGATTGGCAGATTCATAGGGTATTCCCGCCTCCCCCAGGTATGGAGAATTAGGGTGGGGCAGGACCAAGATGGGGACAACAGCACCTACTTTCATCCCTAGGAGACCCAGAATCCCTCGCTATCTACCTAACAACTTCTCTGCTGAAATGTGTTTATTTATTTATTTATTTATTTTTGTTATTTATTGTGTGTTTTAAATAGCCAGAGACGCCTCCTGAAATATTTACTTGGAAACCCTTGATTAAAATCCAAGATGCTGGCTGTGCATTTTAAATACTGCTTCCACACTTACGATGAAGGTACAAATGTATATAAATACATACCAAAATTTCTCAAGATGGCAACAACCATAAAACTGCCCTAAGCTAAAGGTAGCAATCAAAGACACTTTTGGAAGCTTTCCATGTTTTTTCTTGTTTGTTTGGGATTTTTTTCTTTTTTTGAGATAGAGTCTCACTCTGTTGCTGGCTAGAGGCCATGGTGTCAGCCTAGCTCACAGCAACCTCAAACTCCTGGGCTCAAGTGATCCTTCTACCTCAGCCTCCTGAGTAGCTGGGACTACAGGTATGCACCACCATGCCTGGCTAATTTTTTCTATATTTTTAGTTGTCCAGCTAATTTCTTTCTATTTTTTAGTAGAGATGGGAGTCTTGCTCTTGCTCTTGCTCTGGCTGGTCTCGAACTCCTGATCTCAAGTGATCCTCCTGCCTTAGCCTCCCAGAGTGCTAGGATTATAGGCATGAGCCCCTGGACCCGATCTTGATGGTTTTCTGTGTGTCATCTATTGAATTTCTCTTTACCTAGATGGTCTTTCACGGTGAAAATGCAAACTCAAAGGTGCAACATTTTCCAAAGATCTCTTCTAGCTTGATATTATTTGTCAAGTAAAGTTATTAGATTTCACAATAGGAACAGGCTTGGTTGGAGTAACTATAACAGAATTGTAAAGAAAAGTCTAAAAGCTAGAACTAAAATTAGACTAATTTCCAATGGGGCGTGGGAAGAGTAAAGTTACTTCGGCTGGGATGATGAAAGAAGGCAGAACTTATAACATCAGAAGTATAAAAAGAGACCACAAGAGATGGTCCCAAACAGAAATAAACATTTGGGAGCACCAACAAAGAGTAAGATAAGTCCCCCAAATTGGCGAATGGAGCATATAAACAGCTGGTCTATCTCAGAGTTGGTGTAGGGAGTTACGGCAGACCACAAGGACCATTCTGCACATTATTCCTTCTGTCATCTGGGAGTCTCTGATAAGAAAGCATCGGATATACTGGCAACCATTCCTCATCACTTTCAAGGCTTAGCTGAGCCGGGAAGTAGTGCTAAATGTAGATCTGTCAGGCTGCTGGGTGCTTCATACTGCAGTCCTGTCCTTCTCTGCCCCTGGTGAAGAAGGGCCTAGTCAATGACTTAGTCTCTGACTAATTTACTTAATAATTAATCCACCCTTGCAGAAAAATAGAGAGCATTCAGAGGCACATGCTTGGATGGGCATCCTATCTTCTGTGGTAAGAGATAGAAATATGAGAAAGGAGCATAAATGTTTTACTCTTCTCCAGAAATAGGGACTTGATTAGATACAACAACTAGACTAAATAGAATGGACACTGTGGTGAGTCAGATTGGCAATGAGTGTCACGACACTGAACCCTAAAATTATTGATCTGCAGTTATTTTGAATGTGATCAAAATCAATTTTAGAGACCAAAATGAAATTGAGCTTGAATTTGTTAAAGAGCAAAAGTGAAACAGGTATGGCATGATATAAGTCGTTCCCTAATTTAGTCAAAGATGCAAAATAAATAGACAGGACCTGAAAGTATCTGGAAAATGCATCAGTGTCAAACCTTCTACTTAATTAATAATTTCATGTGTTTTCTCCTGGACTTCTTGGTAAATATGTCAAATTTCTCCTTTCAGTGAGGAATTGACTTAGACCAGAGATCCCCAAACTTTGGTGTGCATCTAAACTGCTTGGAGAGCTCATTAAAGCACAGATTTCTTGATCCCACCCCTACAGTTTCTGAATGGAGCCTGAGAATTTACATTTCTAATAAATCCCTGAAATTGTACCCTCTATAACATTGCAGATCATTAAAATAAAATTTAATTTGCCATTTGAGAATGGAATCTCTTTTTTTCTCTAAGGTTTTACCATATTCAGTGACTAGGGAGCTAGTTGCTCCAGAGCTCTGTGGTTGCAATCATTTTGATCTGGATACTTATAGAAAGAAAGACATTATCAAATACCCTGGAATTCAAATGTGAATTATAAAATTTTAGGGAAACCCTCAGCATCCAATATAAGTTTATTACATTTGAGTACCAGATAATAAGGTACTCCTCACAAGAGCCCCATTTTCATAAATAATAGCAGGATTATTTATTTTAGCCAATTAAACTACCCTTCCCTTCACTTCTTGAATCAATGTCATATAATCAGAGTAAGGAGATAATCGGTAATTGTGTTGACACCATTCTAATACTTAACACACTAGAACTGTATTTTAAAAACATACTATTGGCTTACACATTCTGTCCAGATTAAATTTAAATAACTAATAAATTTTAAGGTATACTTGAATACATCTTACTATTTAGAGTTGCATCAAAAATTAAAATAAAAATTGAAAGATAATCGAAATTGGTGATTCTGTGCCTTTTTTAAGTGTGAAAAGAGAATAGCAGAGACTCATGGGCTTGGGAGAATTCTCTTTTCATAAAGCATCCAAAGTGCATATTGACACCAACTAATAAATTCAAACATTACCAGCATTAATTATCCATTCAAAAATGTCTGCCCCCTAAGATAGGAGATTTAAAATAGAAAGAGCTACACAACAGATCAAGAATAATAGTATTAATAAGTAGTATTTACTGAGTGCTTATAACATGCTAGCTATTTTCAGTGCATAATTGATCCTTATAGAAATTTTTTTGACTAAGTACTACTAAAATCTCCAGGTACCCAATGAAGAAAGTGAAGCTTAAAAAACTTCCTTACTGGTCTCACAGGACAAGGAGCTAGTACATGATAGAACCCAAATTTGAACTGAGACGATTAGCTTTAAAAACCTATACGAGGAAAAAACATGTTTTAAAACAGACTCATCTTTCATTGGATTAATTGACTATGGTTTAAAATACATTACATGCCCACATAAATGTCTTTACCACAAAGTCTGTTCAGACCAGGTTTATTATCATAAATTAGAATACAGAATCATATTTATCTACCTCACCAAAATTAATTTGAGGTGCTTAGAATATAAAATATAGGTATGGTTCCTAACACAATAGCCTGCGTGTACTAAATGCTTAATAAGAATTAGAGACAGGAGAAAAGAGAGGAGGAATGTGCTCGGACGCCATGATTGTGTCTGGAAGGAAGGTAACGCTGAAGACCGCGCATGCTCTCCCACCTTCCTAACAGTGTGTCTACTCCTATCTTTGCTTTGGGAGTTCCAAGTTCTTTTCATGTCTAGTCCTCTTACTTCTCTCTGAAGTTCCCCTTCTCTTTCTCTGCCTTTTCCTAAAAATAGAAATTCTGCTCTCTGCCGCATATTTATCTTTTCTTTGTCTTTGTAAGTGATCAAACAAATCAAACATTATAAATGGACAGGTTTGTTTTAAACTAACACAAGAAACTATGTGCCATATCTGATTTCCCTGTGCCTGTCAAATAAAAGCACATATCTTTCCTAATAATATGTATTTCTACAGTTAAATGTTTTATTCAATTCAAATTAATGCTTTCTCATTTGTCATCTATAGTTAGAAAGAAAAATACCTTTTGAAGATTTGGTACCTGCCTTCAAAGAGTTTACAATACATAAGGCCAGCAAAAGGATTGAAGTACGTAAATAGCTGTAATGAAAGACCAAAAATACAATAAGAGACATGTATACCAAATATTAATACTAAGAGGACTCAGAGGAGGGAGAAAACATAACCCGATGGAAATTCACTTGTTTTACTTACTGTTTGAATATGGCTTACTTTTGAGGCAAGCTTTGTCCAAAAACTGAGTCCAAGATAACCAAAAGTAAAAAAAGACAGTTTAGGAATATCTAATTTACTTTAATTTTTAAGCGAGAAATTTACCCTGTACAATTTTCTAAAAATTATCTCTCCTATTCTCATCTAAAACTAACTAAATAAATAAGCCTTGGTGTCTTCTACTTCTCTACTTAAAGTAAATACTAGTCTAACAAAAGCAGTGCTCTTCCAAGCTGTGCCATTTGCCTTTCCTGCCAAGTCACAAAAATAGATATCCTAAGATCCAACATAGCAATAATTGGAGGACAAAGCCTTCCAGAACAGGCAGCCATGAAACAAGTGAAGATCAAGTGTGTCAGTCCAGAGATCTTAATACCATTGACAATGTGGCTAGCATGCAATACTAAGGCACAAATTTGCTAATTTATAGGTCAATGCATAATCACAATACTAATTATTATTTGGTTACTGTGCTCCAATTTGTGCATTTCTGCAAAGATTTCAAAACAGATGTTCTTTAATTCTTCATGCTTCTGGTTGTGTGCCCTAAAAGACTGCAAAATAGTACCCTTGAATATTGTCACAATATCTTTCACTATAGTGAAAAAGAACAAAAACAAGTTATGTAATTATTTCAAGCTATTACATCAAAAGTTAAAAGTTGTCAAGGTGCAAATTAAAATAATATTATAAATGCATTTAAAGGTGGATCTGAAAATGAATATTAGATATTAAATTATTGTTCTCTGAGAAAGATTCTGACAACGCAATTTTTTTCGTTTGTTTAATGGACTGAATCTTGTTGCCACTATTTCTGGCTTCTGAAACCAGGAAGGGATTATTTTTTCTCTTTTCTGGCAATTAACTGAATGTATAATTTTGAATAATCATTTGTAATTATTTCTTGGGCATGGTCCCCATACCTTTTATCCAATTCCAAAAGCCTAGCATATGTGCTGTGCTTTTGAAGTTAGGTTAGAAGTGGAAGTGTTTATAATATGGGGTTGGCAATCATGAAATTGAAACGGGACCAGAACTTCACTGTGCCATGCAGATGTCAGCAAAACAAAACACTCTCCTTCCAAATTCAGCAGCACACCATTTTACAGAAGTGGTGGCAGTCACCTTTTGCCAAACTTTTCTGCAGTGGTCAAGATAGAAAATATAACTACAGAGTCACTGAAATGTGATTTGCTCTCCATGTGTGAGAGTCACTGATTTCATAACAGCCAGAACTATTCCAACAGTGTATAGGTGTTAAGATTATGAGCTCTAGGATCAATCAGACGTGAATTTTATCTGTTTCACCAGTTATTTTAGGATAGCCTTAGGTAAGTTACAGAATTCTCTGAGCTTCATCATCTGTAAATGGAGTCAGCGAAGTTTTCTATAAAGGGTTAGATAGAAAATATTTTAGGCTTTGTGGACTATGGGGTCTCTGTTACAACTGCTTAACTCTACCTTGTAGAGCGCAATCGGCCATAGAAAATATATTAAAAAATGGATGTGGCTGTGTACTAATAAAATGCCACTTTTGGATGCTGCAATTTAAATTGCATATAATTTTCACATGGCACAAAATATTATTCTCCCTTTGATTTTGTTTCAACCACTTAAAAATGTGACTGTACATAGACGATACAAAAACAGATGGCAGGAGAGACCCATGGGTTGTAGTTTGCCAAACGTGGATCTATAAAATGGCCATAATAATATAGCTCCCTTAGGGAGTTCTGATAAAGAGTAAGAGAGAAAGCAGGTAAAATCCCTAGCATTATTTTGGCCTTTACAATTTATACTTAGGTAAGTGTGGTTTTTACGAACTAGTCATCCTAGAAGCCAGTATGTGTTTTTCAATCATGTTGTTATTGGGAACGGTTTTGTGTACCTTTTTGGGAGTGGTTTAATAGACTGAATTAGACCCTCCTCCTTGCTGAGAACTTAGCAGCATGAGCCAGCAGCAAAAAGAAGCATGAATGTACCAGGGGAAATCAAATGGCTTAGCTTTGTAGCCAGCCTCTCAGTGCCACAGGACTTGGGTAATTCAAGATTTCAGACGTGCCAACAACAACGCTGAAGGAAATCCAATTCAGTGGGTTGAACAAGGCAGCGGGGGTCACTCACATTGAGAGATGTTTAAGTCACTAAGTCACCAATACAATGTATCCTCCTGATGCACACATTCAGAATTAGTCATGTGAGCAGAGATTTATAGCACGGTTTCAAGCTAGTGGGGATCTGACATGCTAAGCATGCTAAGTTCAAAAATGTGATATCAAACGTAGGGAGCAGAGATTGACATCGGCTGTGGCTTGGTACATATTTGAATTTCCAGTGCTCAACAAGGCACCCTACCTGCCATATTTACAGCATTAAAACTTATTCCAGTTTATTTGCCTTGATTATTCAGAATAGTCAGTAGACATGGTAGCAATTTAACATTAAACACGGACAAACCAAGCACTATGCTGTCATTTACACATATAATGTTTCACTTACTCTCTACTCAAGAGTCCACAGTTTGTTTTACTCCAACTTTATAAAAAATAGTAGGTGATAGAGCCAGACATAGTCTGTCTGGATCCAGGCCCATTTTCTTTTATAGTATTAGGAGAGAAAAAAAATTTTTCCTTAATATCCCTATTGTCTCTTGCTTAACTTAACAGAAAGTTGGTTAGCAGGACTAAACTGGCTCAACGGAAGAACCCAAGGTCTCTAGGAGAAAGGCATTGTTGGTGTTCAGACTAACCTAGATTTCTGCATTTTCTAACAAGCCATTTCCCTGGCTAGGAAATTTCCACTGTTGCATAGTTCATGGGTGTTACTTGCCATCCCTAACTTCCCTATAAACATGTAAAATATTACAGCCAGAGGTAGCATATCAGGAAGCTAATAGAGCATGATGAGGAGTGCATGCGGAGAAGTACTGGGAGCATGGCATGGTGCCCAGCTTGGGTATCCAACAGTGGTGGCCCTGGGGCTGAGGACAGGCCAATAGGCTGCCATCTTTACCTCCAATAGTTAAATCCATGCCTAGTAGACTACATCATTCATTGGGACCCATTTTTGACCTAAAGCAGACGGATCTGATTCAGAGTCTGTTCCATTGCTTCCTTCCCAGAGGTTACTATGACCAGGCTTCACAGCTATCTCATGCTCTGCACATCAATGACCTGGTGAGAGCTGCCATGGTTCAGGGAGCACCTGGTCAAGCTGAACCAGTTGCTGTCATTGTAATTCTCTGATGACCTGCCCCTCGGCAAGAAGCACTGTCTCAGTGGATGTGGCATTATTAGTAAAGAAATGTAAAACAGAAAGACACTTTTGAGTCAATAATTTTTAAAAGCACACTCAACTTTCCATCAAGCAGGCTAGAAGAGAGATTAACTATTAAAAAATTACGGAAATTTTTAGAAAATTATATTACAAAGTTGTCATGAGAAGAGGGAGAGAGTATGCACCAAAAATTGTAGGAAATAATGTATTAGATAAGTATATCAAGTTGCTAATTATAATACTAATATGTTATTTTTATTCATTTTGTGATACTTGTACTTGTTGGTTTAATTTTTTTAATTTGCTGAGATTTCTTTTCTCACTCCTAATAAATATACATTTTCATTCCTTATTTTTATTCATATTTCATAATCTTTTCCTTAAAGGGCAGGCCCCAAATTGAATATGCTTCAGGTACCACAAAACTTGAACCAGTCTGAGTCCAAGATTGGGGTTTCTTTTTTGGCATACAATGGCAAAAATTCAATGCCAAGTTCAATCCTGCTTCTCTGATAAATAGAAAACTGAATGGGGGAGGGGGTCATGTCTACTCTATTGCAAACTCTTTCCTTGTTATTTTTCCACAATAAGCCTTTTTCACTCTGTGTTAGTAAAGGTATTTCTGTGTCACTTATCCATACATTCCCGCATTGGTCAGAGATGACTTGGAAATGGGCAACGTCAAGCTTGTATATGAAGAACGTTTTCCTAGCTGTGGCTATAGGTATGAGACCGTTCAATATCTCATTGAAAATTTATTATATGGGATAATAGTTCCCATTCCACAGAATTGTGTTGAGCATTAAAATTATGCAAATAAAAAGCTTAGGATAGTTTCTGGCTTACAGGAAATATTTAGCAAAACGTTAGCTAATATTATGTATATGAATATCATTTTATTGAATGGATCTGTGAAAGCAGGAACTATTTTGTTATTCTTTGAATATTTACAATGGTGATAAAAATCTCCATCATGAGGATAATTTTATGGAAAGTAACAATAAGAAAAACAATAAAAATAAGTTGGAACTGTGTTTGATGAAAGAGGAATGTGTTCAAACAGTGATGTGTGGTATTAAAGAGGTCCGTCACCTGGCTCTGAGGCAATGTCACCGTTCTACAAGGAAGACACAATATATATTTGATACAGTACCAACTTCAGGAAATGTTTATCCTTCCAAGATGACTACTTTGACAAAGATTCTACAAACCCATACATGGATGCCTAAGTTTCATTATGTAAATACGTAAATCAGACTTATAACTTATGTAATTCTACTTGGTTCTGCTCAGTTCCCTTGATCGGAAGGCAGAGAGGTTAATATTCATTCTGCCAGGCACATCTTAGTGCGTAAAAGAACACAATAAACACTGGCAGCCTGACAAGCATCTCGTAAGAATAAATACAAGTAATTTTGAGTTCTTGGGAAGAAAACTACCTTATAAATTCAAGGAAGCTTTATGTCTAACTTCCTTCCTGATGTTTTGTCAAAATTGAGCTTGAAATATAAAAGAACAAAGAAGCCCAGTTTCATTCTATATAGAGGAAGTCATATTCAATTATATTTTGCTTAATATTATGTGTCTGAATTCATGGTTAATGATGAAAAAACAAATTTCGCATAATCAATATGATAAAATATCCATATTGGCGGTAATACAAAGAAAAATCTTAGTACCAGTTATCGTGAGTTTATCATTTGTTTCAATGATTTTTTTCTGCAGTGCACTAGTAGTTAAAAATATATTTCAGTAGCTTAAATTAACATATCCATCTTATTTAGAAGTTACATATCTTTTAGCAGTTACATATTTTGCCACACATTTTCTCCAGTGAATTAATAAATGTATAGAGACATGGCTTTTATATTTTTAATGACATAAATATACACATACAAAAAGCAAACAAAAAACAATATTCCAGCACTGGAGTACATTGAGAATATTGCACTTATTGGGCATTTTCACATTTATTTTTATAAAAAGACAGACATAATTGTTTCTTTGAAATAGGACATAATTTAAAATTATGGGACACCATTTAAAATATTTTCTATAATTTCTTCCTGCACACAGTTCACATTTGATATTCATAATTAAGTCTCTAAAAAACAATCAGGGAAACTATCCCACCTAAGGTAATTTTCTAAATTTAATAAATCTGCAATTCTCAAACTGTGGTATAACTCAAAAGAGAGATTTCCAGGTGATTCTCATGTAACTACATTTTGAGAAACTTTTGTACTAACTATGATAACTTCCAGGTTTGAGCAGGCACTCACTATGATTTCTTCTTTTCTCTCATATTTTATTTGATAGTAAAGTATACCTGCTTTTCCTGAACAGATTAACATCCACATTATGTCACTTATTTTATTGACATTGTTCCAATGTTCCAGTGCTGGAATAGAATTACTAAGCAGGCACAATATTCTAATAGATAGCTGAATGAAAATTATTTCAACATATATGTTAAAATCTTCATTCACATAAAATATGTTCCATGATAGTTGTCGGTTCTCTTTAAAACCACACCTATGAAAGGATAATAGGGAATCAAAATAATTTTGGTAAAAATGATTGCATATTGACATAAGGAAGAGATGCACTGAGCGGCATGAAATATGTAGGGGAATGTTTTGAACCCCTTCTCTTCTACCACAGTTAAAAGTGAAGATCCTGTCAAAACAGCTACTATGCGTATAAGTCTGTGACAATTGTATTCCCTGAGGAGCTCAGAAAACCATATGTTCTCTTAATGGTGCCAACAGGCTTCTCTCAGTGGGCTCAGGTTGACCTGGAGCCCAAGGAAGAATCCCCAACATGCAATCTAACATGAGGCAGAAGGCAGAGAACTGGCGAGAGAAAGGGTGGGACTGTGTCGAACTGGTTATGGGGCAGATAGTCTTTAACACTGTAGTCAGAAAACTGCAAGCTGCCTCTAGCCTTCCTGGCCAGATTTTCCTAATTTCTGTTATTCCCTTTTAACCTCCATTTCTACTTCACAGCCCGATTTCCCTACTAGGCTCAGCCCTTGCCTGACACTTGATGCTGCCGAAGCTCTGTGTGCTGCCCCCTGCACAGAAATCACTACCAGGAGTCATAAAATAAGACAAATCAACAAGGTGACCAGCACATGCACCATCTCAAATAATTTTCTATATTAGGATTTGAATTGGTGGGCTGTAGCTGCCAAATCAGGCCCCTTGAAGATGGATCTGCTTAAGTCTCAGTTCCTCCTTGACCTTCTGCATGCTGCGATTTTATTCCTGGGCATTGGCTAAGCCAGGGTTGGCTGTCAGCTTTATAATAGAGTCAGTCAAGTTTTAGCCTTTGATTCGGATTGAGATTCTAGCAAACCTGAGCTATAGCCACCTGAGTTAAACATACATGCCATATTAATTATTTAAACATTATCATAGTGACAGTGGCAAATACCTGACTTTCCATCTTCACTCTTTCTCTGAAGCCTGTGAAAAAGACTGCAAATGGATCTCAAAGCTCTTTCTGAGCCCAATGTTGCTCAGAATATTGTTGTTAGCTCTTCTTAAATAGTAGGTACAGCAAACTACTACCAACAGATTAGAAGAGGAAAAAATCTTAAAGACCTTTTTCCACATGAAGAAACTTTTATCCAAGGGGTTCTTTAAGGAGCTTGTAGGCCCTTCTTATACAGTTGTGAAAAATGCCATAAAAATTAGGGAAGATGGAAAGGGAAATAGGAACAGATTTTTAATAAAAGTGATGCAATTTAAGGCACTTCAATGAATAAAAGACCTTCAGTACAAATCAGGACATCAATCTTCTTTTAAGAAAATTAATAGTGATTCCCTTCTCTGAGATTGAGCTTTATTTGATTTTTTTGAGAGCATAAAGAGGAGATAAATGCCAGGAAAATTAGAGATATAGACTGACCAAAAAGGAATATCCTGTCCTTTGGTTCCCTATTAAATATAATGCTAAGCAATATAAATCTATCACTAGTATTCCTTTCAGCTTCAATCTCATTTGGGATTTGTTACATGCCCTGTCAGTTCTGAGCCTGAGGCTTATGGTGCTTTTGCAGTAATTGGGGATGAAAAACAGAGAAGTGCTTGGACTCTGCAGCTCCTGGGTTGCAAGGTATGACCTGTCAGGCCAG
>RJWJ010043497.1:0-12580 GCA_004363605.1 Indri indri | reverse complement strand
CCTCCACATTGTTCCTGTCACCTGTTAACTCTCCATCAATCTCCGGGTTAGACCAACTTAACAGAAGATGGTGGTGACACCAAGAGCTGCTCCCAGCTGTAAAAGATGCATTAGTCCCCATAATGGCCCAACTTCCCCAGACCACTTCCTCCATCTGGACATTTATGGGACAGTGAATCAAGAGTTGCCCAGGACAATCTCTGTGAAACGTCAGTTGTGACAAGTAACAGCATTCTGAGAGGGTTCTGCGTCCTAACTAAGAGGTTTCTGCAGTTCAGGCTCCCAAAAGCTGCGGAAGGAAAATGTCGTTTTTCACTTTCTTCTGCTCAGGTCATGGTGTGACATGAGAGGGACACACAGCCCCCCTCTTCTTTGGCCAATAATAATACAGGAAGAATTTTGAGTTCACCCTTTTGGCCAAAATGGGAGATTATTAAGGAATGAGATATTGATAAATATGTACTCTGAAAAACAAATTTTATTTTTCATGATAGGTCTATTCCGGAAAACATTGTGTTCAAGCTGAATATATGAAAATAGAACCCTTCTCTCTTCTTCAATAGAAGTGACACTTAACAATTTGGATGTAGATTTCTCTGCCTCTTAAGTCTACCAGTTAATAATACAGAAACCAACATGAAAATCCATGGAAGCAAATTCTTTTGTAAAGGATCTGATTACATGATTTGAGGATGAATCATGTCATTTATTAAATTTTAAAATATTTTTTGTGGGAGGGGCCTTTATAAAATCTTTATTATTCCCTTAAGATTCAACTTTTAGTTTGTATGGCATCAGTCTCAGATGGGGACCCACAAATCACTGTGCCCCTAGCCACATTGGAAGGGTGGGACAGAAAGTGCGCATGTGAGTGGTGGGTCTGTGTACATGCTCATCTACAAAGGGAAGGCCAACAGATGATGTTTAAAACTAAAAAATCAAGAAATAAAGAGGTTAACAGCAAATAAATCTACTAAATGAATTTAAAATGGTGGCCTCTGTCAAGAAATACCGTAAGTCAAGTAAAAAGATCAATGAAATATTTGCAACTTAAATGTCAGACAAAGGTTAATTACCAAGGTATGTAAAATTTCCCAGAGAAGAGAATTAAAAAGGTCAATGATCACAGAAAAAGCAGCTAGAGATATCAATACTTATTAGGAAAAGAAATGCAAATGGCCCTTAACATTATGATAAGGTGTTCGACCTCACTTAAAAGGCGTCCAAATTAAAACTATACTGAGATATTGTTTTTAACTTACCAGATTGGCAAAAATTCAAACTTTGGCAAGACTGTGAGGAAAACAGATACTCTCATGTAGTCCTAGTAAGAATGCAAATTGGTTCTATCCCTACAGAGGAGAATTTGGCAATAGATGGCAGAACTGTTTATGTAAATACACTTAACCCAAGAAATCTCACTTCTAGGAGTCTATCACAAAGATATGCTAGCAAAATATGAAAAGATATACATGTCTTTATATATATTTATCTATCTCTATAGAGAGATACAAGGCAATTTATTATAGCACTATTTGTAGAAGCAAGACTGGATACAATCAAAATGCCCATCAGAGGTGATTAGATGAATAAAGTATGGGTAATTGCTTTCTTTTGTAACAACTACTGTAAAATCATTTGACTCTTTATAATGCATACATGTAAAAAATAAGTGTATTTTAAAAATTAAAAGAGGACCTACCATAAATATAATACTTAATGGTGAGACTTTAGATGCATTCTCATTAAAGTTAGAAACATCAACGATGCCTGCTCTTCAACATTGTGCTGGAGACTTAGCCTTCACAATAAGACAAGAAAAATACATAAGAGCAAATAAATTGGGGGAAAAAAAGACCAAAAAATTATTGTTGTTTGCAGACAATATTGTATGCAAAGATAACCCAAAATAATTTACAAACTGCAGGAAAACTGTTAAGTATCAAAGAAAGATACAGAATCAATATTGTTCCCATACACTGGCGATAACCAATTAGTTATTAGAAAACGTAGTAGAACAAAATTATATGTATAACGGCAACAGAAACTGTAAGGCACATATAAATAAATCTATCAAAAGGTAGGAAGACATTTATGAATAAAATTATAACACATTATTGAAGAACATAAGAATAGACCTGAATAAAATAAATGTGTCAATGTTCCCCTAAATTAATCTCTAAATTCAATGCTTCCAACCAAAATCTCAACAGAACTTTTTGTATAACTAGATAAACTGATATCAAATTTCATAATTTCAAAATTGCGAGAAATATATTTAAAATAAGAACAAGGGGGATGCTTGTTCTTATCATATATTAAAGTTCATTATGAAGCTGCAGCACCTAAAATGGTGAAATACTGGAACAGGTACAGAAAAATAAATCAAGGGAACAGACCAGATATTCCAGAAGTAGTCTCATACAAATTTTGAAACTTGATATATCATGCAGGTGATAGTTGAGAAATGATGGACTATTCAATAAATGGAGTAACTGGTTTGTCATGTGGGGAAAAAATATGAAGTTAGATTTTTACCTCACATATACACAAAAATAAATTCCAGATGAATTTATGATGTAACTATGAAAAATAAAAGTTAAACTGTTATATAATAGGGAGAAAATGAGTCTTGTGTTCCCTACCTTGAAAACACAAGACACAAAAAGTTGAAATGATAAAAGAAAGTATTGATTACACCCTAATTTAAATTTTCTGTGTAGCAAATGACCCCATACGAAGTTAAAAGACAAGTGACAGATTAGAGAAGATAATTGCGACATATCAGAATACGTGAAAGTCATATCAGAACATAGACATCTGAAAATTGATAAGAAAAACAATGTAATAAATGGTTGAGCAGAGGAATGAGCAATTCACAAAAGAAAAAATCCAAATAAAAAACAAATACATGAGTGAGACTCTGTCTCAAAAAAAAAATATATGGAAAAATCCTCAAAATAATTAGTAACTGGAGAAATAGAAAAGCAAAATGAGATGCTATTTCACACCTATCAGACTGATAAAAATTAAAAAGTTTGTGAGGGTGTTGGGAAACTAAAATGCAGCTGGTGGGACAATTACTTTGGAACAATTAATTTAGGGGTAAAATTCAGGATATAGCCTGACATAGTTGAAAATTCATACATTATATGAGCCAATGATACTTATATCCAGCATATATTTCTAGATACACACCTGAGAGAAATTCTGACACATGAACACAAAGAGACATATAAGAACATTCATTGTAGCAATAAAAAAAAAAAAAAAAACAGCAAGGAAAAAAAGCTGGAAATAAGCTAAATTTAAAAAATAGGATAAATTTCTGCTTAAATAAAAATGTGTTGTATTCACATGTTGAATACTGTGCAGTGGTTAAAATGCATGAGATCTATCCTATGTATCAGCATGGAGAATCTCAAAAATAATGTAGAATTTAAAAAGTAAGTTCAAGTTCATAGTATGGTACACATAATATGATATCATTTATGTAATATTTTAAAAACGTATCTTTAAATATCCATAATTTTAAATGAATATATCAAGTAGTGAATGATTTGGAGTAAGAGAAGCTTCTCTGGGAAGCGGAAGGGACTTAGGAGGGTTATAATTTTTTTTAAATGAATAATACTAGAGCTTGTTTGCATATAGATGGAAATGATCTGGTAGGGAGACTTTATGATTATCGTCTTTGTAATCACCCATACAGAGCAAAGTCCTTGAGGAGGTGGAAGCTTGGGTTGCAGAGCACACAGGAGGATGCTACCACCTATCAGGTGAGAAATGTTAAGTGAGATGAAATGTTAAGTAGGATGAAATGAAGGAGATGGATTTGCAGGCTGTTAGGAGGTGGAACCTTCAAGAAATGATGCTAACTAGATGTGTGGGTGGGTGGCATTGTAAAGGCGAGTCTGGTTTGATGAAAAGGCGAGACAAAAGGACTTCCCTGCCATTGCAGACCCTGCTCTGAGCGTCTTGGACCACGCAATTGTCTCTGCTAATGAACGTCCAATCTGCCCCCAGGAGGGTCCCGGTAATCCACCTTGTGTATGTGCCGAAGCTAAGGTGAATTCCACAACCGGTACCATACAGGACCTTCTCTACTGAGCTGTAAGCTTTCTCTGGGCCTGGTGGTGTTTCATTTTCATTTTTAAGCTCAGCACGGGTGCCTTTCACGCAGCGGGTGTTAGTCAAGCTGGTTACGCATAATGTAATCCCAGCGCTCGGCTACCAGAAAAGCCCCCCACTGGGCTGGTTCTAGACCTGCCTCTGCTCTTTACTGGTTTTCTAATCTTCTAGAGCAAGTCCCATCACTTCTCTGGGCCCCTGTGTTGACCTCTCAGGGTGGTTAACTGTGTTTACAGTATCAGAAGCACCTAACGAATGCAAAGCATGCAGGTGAGGCCAGTAATTAAGACTTCCCTTGGAGACGCAAATTCTGGGAATTTCTCCTGTCCTCTCCTCGCATCCAGGGCGCCAGGGTTCCCGGGTCTGGCTCCGTCCACTCCCCACCTCCCTCCTCTCACCACCATTTCCCCTCTCCACAAACGTCCTCACTTTTCCTTCCTCCCCCTGTGGCTCCAAGTCCCTCGCTGGAGTCCCTCGCCCACTCGGCCACCCCTGAAGATTTTGGCTGCTCGGCTGGCTAACGGGGGGCCTGGAGGCATGGGCCAGCTGTAGTGTCCCCGCGTGGGTGGGAAGAGTGACCGCCTCTCCCCGCCCTCCCCTCCGCCGGTGTGCACGTGTTCGTGGGGTTCGTGGGGTGGACAGACGTTCCAGGGTTCCAGGGTGAGAGCGTAGTTTGTCTGTCTGCGGGTCGGTGGGTCCTGCCCCACCGGCTGGTGCGCACTTGCTGGCGTCGCCCGCTTCTCTCGCTCCCCGTCCCTGACCCACCGCCCCCTCTGTCCTGCCTCCCTCCTCTGCCCTCCCTCCCCCAGCCGGCCTCTCGGGGCTCCTGCCCGGTGGGTGCTGTGACTCTCACTCCGCCCTCCTCTGCAGGAGCCAACTGGCCAGCGCCGCCGCTGGGCTCGGCTGGAAGCGCATAAAACCCGCCGCGCTGCCGCCCGCGCTGCCCGAGCGTCGGAGCCTGGGGACTTGGCTGGGGCTTCCAGCCCTGAGGGCGACGTCGATGGCCCCGGACCGCAGGCTTAAGGGCATCTGCTCCCCGCTACCAGAAAAGTTTGGAGAAAGTGGACTTGGGGTGGATTTGGGAGCGGTGGCAGCTCCCCCAGCCTCCTTTCCCTTCCATAAGCCGCACTCGGCACGGCCTCAGCCCTTCTTCCCGTTCTGATACCCTGTCTCCCTGCCCCTCCCTCTCTTCTCTCCTGGGTCCCCTTCCCTGCCCCGGGATCCGGGACCACAGCTGCATTTTCTCTTTCCTTATCTCATTCTCCATCCCTTTCCCTGAACTATTTCCACCTGTTTTCAAGCCTTCCCCATCATTCCCACCTTTCTCCTTTCTCTTCCCCTTAAACCTTTCCCTTGCCACTGCGTTGTACCCATCAAACCTCTCCACTCGCACCCACACCCTTCATCCATCCTTCTCCCTCTTCTTCCCTCTCAGCAAAGCTTGGCCATGGATTCTGGGCTTCCTTGGGCTGCCAGCCCCACCCCGCAGGGCACCCTCTCTGCGCCCAACGCCACGACACCCTGGCTGGGCCGGGATGAGGAGCTGGCCAAGGTGGAGATCGGAGTCCTGGCCACCGTCCTGGTGCTGGCCACAGGGGGCAACCTGGCTGTGCTGCTGACCTTGAGCCAGCGGGGCCGCAAGCGCTCCCGCATGCACCTGTTTCTGCTGCACCTTGCCCTGACCGACCTGGCGGTGGCGCTCTTCCAGGTGCTGCCCCAGCTGCTGTGGGACATCACCTACCGCTTCCAGGGCCCCGACCTCCTCTGCCGGGCGGTCAAGTACCTGCAGGTGCTCAGCATGTTCGCCTCCACCTACATGCTGCTGGCCATGACGCTGGACCGCTACCTGGCAATCTGTCACCCCCTGCGCAGCCTCCAGCAGCCCAGCCAGTCCACCTACCCGCTCATCGCTGCTCCCTGGCTGCTGGCCGCCGTCCTCAGCCTCCCTCAAGTCTTCATTTTTTCTTTGCGGGAGGTGATCCAGGGCTCGGGGGTGCTGGACTGCTGGGCAGACTTCCGCTTCCCCTGGGGGCTGCGTGCCTACCTCACCTGGACCACCTTGGCCATCTTTGTCCTGCCTGTGGCCATGCTCACGGCCTGCTACAGCCTCATCTGCCACGAGATCTGTAAAAACCTGAGAGTCAAGACAAAGGCCTGGCGGGCGGAAGGAGGGGGCTGGAGGACTTGCGACAGGCCCTCACCTTCTGCCCCAGCGGTGGCCACTCGGGGGCTGCCGTCCCGGGTTAGCAGCACCAGCACCATCTCACGGGCCAAGATCCGAACCGTGAAGATGACCTTTGTCATCGTGCTGGCCTACATCGCTTGCTGGGCACCCTTCTTCAGTGTCCAGATGTGGTCCGTGTGGGACGAGAACGCCCCTGACGAAGGCAAGTGTGGGGTCTGTGGGCGGCAGAGTAGGCACTTGAGCTTTGCCTTTGATTTGCTGATTGAAGCTGCAGTGGGGTGCAGGGTCTCTGCCTTAGAGCTGGAAGACCTCGGTTCCAGTGGAAGTTCTTATTAACTGTGTCATGAAAATTGGAAAGTTTACCCCTAAGTTTCCTTCCAGTTCTGACATTGCTTTCAGTGATTCTGCAACGTCCACTGTAAAGCAAGGTAGCTCAGCACACGTCTCTGCCACCGCTGTAACCACGGCGGATCCGCAGGAGGCGATGGCCCACGCAGCAGCTTTCCTATTGGCATGAGGAGTTTCATTTAGTCTTTAGAGAGAATATCGTGTCTGGAAGGCATCTTATCAGAGTCTTTGCATGCTCACATCTTGACTGCTCAGGAGAGAAATTAGTTTCTCCCTGCAGGAAGGTGCGTTCCCTGAGTGTAATCTGAGAACACAGAGCAGGTGCTGTCTGCAGTGGGGTGCTTGCGTGCCCTGTTCCTAGCAACCGTCCCCTCTGCTGCAGTTGGCGATGACGGCCCAGGTACCCGTGGGGCAGTCAGGCTCTGCCAATTGCCTTGCCAGGTCCCCTGCACAGGGCCTGGCAGAGTCAATGCCCACGCACTCAATGAGTGGCTGTCTGAGTGAGTGGGACTGCCCCGAGTGCTGGCAGAAGACAGAATCCAGAAGGTGATGTGAATCCACGATCTACGACCTAAGTGGGGATGGGCGTGGAAGAGGCCTGAGCTTGGTTATTTTCCCTGCGTGTTTTATGGAAGTTGTATCATCCTAGGCATGCATCCATTAGGGGATTCAAGGTCTACATTTTAGAACAGTTTCTCCTATTTGGGCTGCTCCTACCCCTGGCAGTGTTCAACCTTCTCAATTCAACTGGAAGCAAACCTCAGTCCCTCCCCTCACCTGTAGTTACAAAGTAAAAACCAAAACTAATCAGTGAAGGAAGACTGTGGAGTCGGGAGTCCCAGGTTCAAGTCCTAGCTGTGCTCATCTCTAATTATAGAACCCCAAGTGCCTCCCTTCTCCTTCCTGGGACTCAGTTTCCCCATCTGTCCAGGGAGGCTTGGACTCCCTCCCAGGGCCCTTTGAGCTGTCATTCTAAGGCCCCTCGTGCTTCTCTCTTGGTAGATTCCACCAATGTGGCTTTCACCATCTCCATGCTTTTGGGCAACCTCAGCAGCTGCTGCAACCCCTGGATCTACATGGGCTTCAACAGCCACCTGTTGCCACGCCCCCTGCGTCATCTTGCCTGCTGCGGGGGTCCCCGGCCACGGATGCGCCGGCAGCTCTCCAATGGCAGCCTGTCGAGCCGCCGCACCACGCTGCTGACCCGCTCTGGCTGCCCGCCCACCCTCAACCTCAGCCTCAGTGGGACGCCCAGGCCCACGGAGTCACTGAGGGACTTAGAGCAGGTGGATGGAGAAGCCACCACCGAGACCAGCATCTTTTAGGGAAGACTCCGTGGAGTCTGGTAGTGCTCCCAGGACTAGTGGCAGATCTCTGCCCACCCCAGGCACTGGGCGTAGAGCTGGGAGGGTCAGGATTGGAGTGAGGGGTGTCCAGTCTGAGGCAGACCAAAGAGGCCAGAATGGCTGCCCTTGCCCAATGTGTCACTGCCCCTAGTTTGAGGGCTGCCCCCACGGGTTCCCAGTCTCAATGCTGGGAGTCAGGGTCAATCAAACTGCCCACCTCCCTGGTCCCTCTAACACTCACAGGGTGTCTGTGAGCACCTCGGGTGGAGGATGCGGTGCCCCAGGTCTGGGCAGGGCTAGGATGGAGCTGCCTGGGGGTCCACAGGTGGCAGGAACTCAGAGGCTGGTCTCTTGCCTTGGCTCCCTGTCCCCTTTCTAACCTGACTAGCTTGACCAGGAAAGGGGAGAAATGAAAAACTGTGAGGAGGACCCCATTTGGATCGTGGATTTTTTCCTTTTTTGGAGAGAGAGGATTGTTTAATGAAGAAAAGGGGATGGGTGTGTGGGGCTTGACCTACTGTGTGCACCTGCCTCCTGAGGGAGCTGGACGGCCTAGTGGAGATGCAGGATGTAGTGGGAACTCTGCAGTGGCCAGTCCCTCTGCTCCCCATACCGCCCCCCATTACAGGCTGCGTGACGGGAAGTCTTGTAAGTCCTCAGTGGTGTGGTCCACGGGGGCTGAGGGTGGGCAGAAAGAGGGAGGGAAGGAGGAGATGAAAGTGGTCACAATAAAATTAAGAGCAGGAATAAGCCTCAGAGGCAGCAGGGACAGGTTGCCCACCCTCCAAGGGACCCAGACTGTTCGGGGGCTGCCCAGAAGAGACATCCTTTGAAAAAGGGTGACATGATTGTGGCTCTGGACGTCCTTGAGGCTCTTCAGACTTTACATAAATTGTATGGATGTCGTGGTCGAGCCAGGAGCCCAGGATTTGAATCTCAGCTCCGCATTCACGTATCTGTATGACCCTGGGTGAGTCACCACCCCTCTCCTGGCCTCAGTCTCCTCACCTGTAGAACAGGTGAGATGATCTCTAAGGTCTTTCCAGGTTCTAACCTCTCGTGACTTTGCAGGACTGGAAATGGTGTTCCAGTAGAGAAACAGCTCTAGCAGAATTGTTGGATTTCCAGGACAATGATGTTTATACCCCTTGACCGAATTTTGGTGACTGTGGGTCCCATCGTGGCCATACTGTCCACTTTTGTCCTCGGTCCTGTGAAGCCGAATCCTCCCGCAAGGCCGAAAGACACTGCAGGGCCAGGTAGAAGCCGGGGCCTCGCCCTCCTCCTCCTCGTTATCCTCCCCCCGTGGGAGCAAGAAGGAAGCTCCGTGCTCTCTGGGGTCAGTCCCGTTTCCAACAGCTAACCCGGGAGAAACTGGACGATGCTGTCTCTGGGCTGGGCACCCGCGTAGAGTGTTTATGCCATCCTGCGGACCGTGCAACACAGTGCTTTAGTCCCGCGAAGCCCAAGTAGGAGCAGGAGGTGAGGGGCAGGCGGGACAGAGGATGGCAGGAGGGGTAATCAGTGGGGATTTCTCAGAATGGCTTTTCATGTTGTTTGATATAGGCCAGTAGTTTCCTAGATGACTATGTCTGTGTTTTGTAGGTAAGTAGGTCTTTTATCTCTCCAGGAGCTACGCATCCAGCCCAGGCTGTAGCAGTTCACTCCTGGGCCAGGAACCCAGAGACATAGTTGAAATTGACCAGTAAAAGTCTTTAATATCCCAGACATTTCTGGGCATCTTCATTTTCTAGGGACAATGATAATGGGATGTGCAAGATAAAATTAAAATGTGATCTTCTTGAGCGAAGGGGTGAGGGGGTGGACAAGATGACCTCCCAGCAGCCCCTGCCCGGGCTTGGTGGGAAAAGCAGGGTGTCTTGGAGTCTGCCCTGGAGCCACAAGGTGGCAGTGTGGAGCTGAAAGTGAGGCTGGGCTGGGGCGGTCGCTGGGTTGGGCAGCTCCTTCCTGAGAATCCGAACAGGGCCCCTTCTCCAGCCAAATATTGCTTGGATCCAGTGTGCAAGCTTCACTTCTCCTGGAGGTACGAAGCAGGTATGACCCACAGAGGCAGGCTGGAAAAGTCACCCAGCCTCTCAGCCTGAATGCCATAGTGAACTTTCTCTAAAGTTCTGACGGGTCTTAGCCTGTCATTTGCCCAAGCCCCCCTGAGATATCCGGACATAGGTTTCCTTCTCTCTAAGCCCGTGGAGGATGTATTTGGCAAGGGCAAAGAACAAGAGGCTTCCACTGCAGGGTGAGCTACCGAGCATAGAAATTCCTGCCTGCAGGGCAGTGAGACACATGGGTGAGTGTTTAAGGGAGCTAGCGGGACCTCAGAAAACCACATAAGCTGGAGTTACTTTACTGTGTTCTGCTTTAGAGGCTGGGGGCATGAGTTAGGAGGCCTCTTAAGAGCCCCTCTGAGCCCAGCAATATGTCCCGATCTCAGGAGCAAACAAACCCACTGATAGCATAAAATACCTCCTCACCCTAGCAGGTCTGGTTGGCTAATAAGGTACTCATGGAACTTTGCTGCAGTTCCCATGGCAGGCATTGGGATGCTTGCTCCTTTAGAATAAGAATTCACTGGAAACAGGTTGCATTTACTGTGGTTTACTCTGGTTTATATTCCCAGTTCATTGTTGGCATGTAACCAACCATCTACAGGTTGCCAATAGCAAATCAGTGTCTTCGTATTTTATTATCAGATAATTTTGGAGAGATTTTTATCCAGTCCCCGCCTGTGCAGGAACCCCGCCTGGAGCAGCGTGACTGTTCCCTGGAGGTGCCAATGACATATCACACGGGAGAATGTGGCTTCATTGAACTGGACACGATGTTCCTCAAGGGGGAATTACTCACACAGGTGACTGTTTGGACAGATTTGGACAGTTGACCCTCTAAGCTCACAGAAATATCACAACAAAAGGCCATTTTATTTCTAGCAACATGGCTTGCAATGACTTTAAGGATTAGTTCAAATTGTTAGCTGGCTCTAGTCATCAGCTTATCGGCTCAAACTCCTTAGGAGGTGAAATCAGCCTTCCTCCTTATGTATTAGGGCACCCAAAGAGTCACCAAAGTTCAAAAGCTCTGTAAGTCACTTGGTGGACTCACATTTTCAACTCTACTCTTTTATTCATTTATTTGTTTTTTGTTTTTTTTTTTTTTTTTTTTTTTGGAGACAGAGTCTTACTGTGTTGCCTGGGCTAGAGTGCAGTGGTGTGATCACAGCTCACTACAACCTCAAACTCCTGGGCTCAAGCGATCCTCCTGCCTCAGCCTCCCGAGTAGCTGGGAATACAGGTGTGTGCCACCACGCCCGGCTAATTTTTTTTTTTTTTTTTTCATTTTTAGTAGAGACGGGATCTTGCTCTTGCTCAGGCTGGTCTCGAACTCTCGACCTCAAGCAATCCTCCCGCCTCTGCTTCCCAGAGTGCTAGGATTACAGGCGTGAGCCCCCACACCTGGCCTTTTTTTTTCCTTTTTGAAAGAGATCAATAAGTAGAGGTTCATTTCTTGATGCAAGGACAGTGTTGTTATTATTATTGGTGTTTATTCCTCATTCATTCTGCCTCTCTCATCGGTAGACTCTCTTCTTGTCCGTTATGCAAATCTTTCTAAGGAGAGGAGCAACAACAGAAGCTAAAAGGTGAAGGGACAAACAGACCAACAAAATTTTCCAGCCCCAGAAGCCCAAACCAGAACCAGCCCTTTAGATCATCCTGGGTAAGAGGAACAAAGAGGAAAGTCTGTTCATGCTCTCAGCGCTGGAGCCAGAAAGGTCACTCCCAGCCAGCAGATGGAGCAGTCACTAAATCTCGAGCAGTTACTAAATCTCTAAGGCCTGAAAGCCAGGTTGAATCTGGCTAGGCATATGCCCATGGTTTCAATTTTGGTGGCATGTTCATTTAGCTACTGTGAACACATATGTTTTCATTTCACGTCTTAATTAGCTGTTGAAAAAATATATATTTCTCTAGACACTGGTTACTGTGTTATCGATTTTAAAGCATTTTAAGGTAATTCTCTGTGGTTTTCTAGGGCTAGGATATCTGCAAACAATGACAAATTTATCCTCCTTTCCCAAAGTTATAGCTCTTATTTTTGTTAACTGTTTTATAGCACTGATTAGAACTTCCAGAACTACGTTAGGTAATAAAGGACATGGCAGGCTTATGGACATTCTTACTTTGTTTCTGACTTAATAGGACTGTGTCTAGGACCTTACAGTTAAATACCACGTAATCTGCTGGTTTGAGGTAAGTATTCTTAATCAAGTTAGGAGTGTCCTTGTATTCCTAATTGGTTTTTGTTATACCCCGGGAATGGATATTGAATCTTATTGGATTGAGTTTTGGAAGATTTTTCTTGCAATAACAGATTGCGATGCTGGTTGACATTAACGAGGATTCTACCTGCCACCTTTTGCTCACAAGAAACACAGTCATTATAAGCAAATTCAAAGGTTGATTGACGGCAGGCCTTTTAAATGGACTATTTAAAGTTCTGAGGGCAGAGCAGGGTTACTCAGCAAAACATATCCCTGCAAAAAGGGACAACTGCA
>RJWJ010043496.1:0-12578 GCA_004363605.1 Indri indri | reverse complement strand
GACAGCTATTTCTAAAACTACATATTAACTGTTTTGTTAATGAGATAAAAATTAGACCATATGAGTAGTTTTAACAAAACCGCTATACTGTGCATTTATTTTGTACTTTTATAAACTCTTTAGGAGGATGGAGAGGAGAATTTAACAATTATTGTCTTTGAGTAGGGGATTACTTGCCAAGTAATTATTTACTGAAATACATCTTGAGATAGTGCTTTCAACGTGACCACATATTGTTAAGCACACACATGACAAATGGCTAGAAAACCTGAAGAAAATAAACTTTTAGAAAACAAATATCTAATATGGATGTGAGGCAGCCATTTGGCATCATGATAATTGAGAAGGTCTACCTCCTATTCTTTAACCAATGCCTCTTAACCTAGTGAAAGGGATGAACCTTGGACCACTTTGAGGCTGTAGTGAAAGCTCTAGATCTTGTCCCTACAAACCAAAAAGAAACACAAAAATGTTTTTTCCTAATTTCAGGAGGCTTAAAAAACCCTAGCCCCACCTTTGGACCAAAAGTTAAGAAACTCTGCCCAGAAAAGTGCTGAGCAGAGTAATCTCTATTTTATAAGTTCTCTTACTATACGTCAGCAGGAGATAAAAATTGAAGAGGTTTTAAGTAAAATATAAAGGTTTTTCCCAAACAACTAGATAAGGGGAAAAGCTTACCTACAATTAGTTTCTCCTTAGAGTAAAAATAAGAATATTTAATAGCTTTGCTCTAACCTTTATTGGTTATTCCAACATCGTGAGATATGTGTAAACATAAAGTGCATATATAGACACACCTACAGACACATACATAGATATGAACACATGTACAAGTGTGTCACATTTGTTCTGGCTCCTGCAGTTTCAAAAATGAGATTTCTATAACTCAAATACAAGAATGACCAAATTTAGCAAGGGAAGTGTGTCAATTTTTACTAAAACATACATATGGTCTACCCCTCAATTACTACGCCCCCTCAGCCTTCAGTTATTTAGTATCAGTTACTTTATTAGCATAATTATGAGTTGTAGGAATTCCAAGGCTCAATAAAATCTCTGGTCTGAGACTTTTGAATGGGTTCAAAGGTGATTTCTTGTTTTTTTAGATTAATGTTTATGTTGAAAGCTTAGTGTGTACAGGAAAAGCCAGTGAATTCAGGAGAGTCAGATTCTAGCTCCCTTCCACTTAACTGTTAGTTTTTAAAACCACACATCATTTCAGTAAGCAGCTCACCTTCCTTATAAGTCAAACAGGGAGGTCCCACCTCCTTCAAAGAGCAGTGAAATGTCAATGTTCTCCTGAAAAACACTATGAAGAACTATGTGGTCTCTTCATACCTACAGAACTTGTTCTAAAATACACACACACACACACACACAAATTTGAGTCTCTCATGGATATGTTCACATAGCTATATTATACTAAAAGCCAGAAGTATAAGAATAACTCAGATTTTTTTCTTGTACTATCTATGTTATTAATATGAATATATTTTTAGAAAGTAAATACTACCTTTTCTTTTCCTCTAGAATTTTTCATATGGGTAACATGTTTGGGAATGAGAATTCCTTATTTCCCCTTTCTCTAGAAGTATTTTTAAAAATATAGGTTACCCCTCCCCCTACCCTACCCCAATTTCACCTAAAGATATTTCCTAACTCAGGCCCCTGAGGTTCACCCTACCCCAAAATCACCTGCCACTTGGGATACTCAATCATTCAAATAACAAGTATATGAATACACAACAAACAGGCACGAGTACACTCTGCGAAATTCTGAGATCATCAGAAGTAACTTCAGAATGAGTACCTGGCTGGGATGCTTTTATTTAATCATTCATTCAAACTTCAACTAGGTGCAAAGAACTTCAAATTTTTTTAAAAAATCTCATTAAGACACCAAAATAATTGTAAGAGCAAACAACGAACTCTCATATGCAATGACTTTTTGTTGAACTACAATTTGTGGAGGAAGCACAGTTTGAGGAATACAAAGATGAAGACATCACAGTTCTGTCCCACAGAAAGCTTAGGATATGATGAGACAACTGAAAAAATAACCAGAATAAAGGGGGATATAAGTGTCTTTTAAGAGTAGGACAAAAAGCTTAGAAAATATCAGGGAATAATTGCCTTTGGCTCGAGTAAGACAGGCACAAAATTCCAGGAAGCCTTCACAGAAGCAGTGGTCTTTTAGAAGCTGGGCACCACCACGTGCTCAACAGCACAAAAGCATGAAAACCCATGGTAGGCCTGGAAAAGAAGTAATCTGGGACCGCTTAAGCATATACTGCTTTCAGGGTGGTGGAAGGTTGGAAACAGGCTGAAGTCAGATGGTGGGGACTCTGACTGCCACCTGAAAGAGGCTGGCATTTATTCTGTAGTCCATGTGGAGGCCCAGGAGGTGTGGGGTTTGTTAGCAGAGAAGTAACATGATCAGATCTGTGGTGGAGAAAAATTAGATGTGGCAACACATTGTAAAGAATGGAGGGAGGAGGAGGCACATGCTGGAGGATGAGTCATCCCTGAGGGCCTGAGTTAGGAAACACCTCTGGGAATGGAAAGGATGGGATGGATATAAACTCCCTAACTGGTATAGCCTAAGCAATAAAGACCTGGTAAAAGAGACAACAGAAAAGTCAAAGCCAGTAGGTCATGAGGTTCCGAACCTCGACTCGTAGAAACTCTGAATAGAAATAAGGAACACAAGCCAGAGGAACACATTTGGGAGAGGGCACAGAAGATGAATGGTCAAGTTGAGTGTACACGGAATATTTATCCATATAGCAGTAGCTGGGAGATCAGAGTGTAATATGATCTGAAGCTCAAGAAAAAAAAGAAAAGAAAAAAGGTGAGGCTACAGTTGATGGACTCTATGTGCAAATAACAATCGAAGAAACAGGGATGGGTAAAATCCCCCAAGGAAAAGAATAAAGGGGAAGAAATACTAGTCTACATCCACTCTGAATGGGAAAAATCAAAAAGAACGGGCAGAAAGTAGGAGGCAAAACTCAAGTGCAGTGAAGCAGCCAAAGGAAGAGACTTTCTCTGGACAGGGTGACGCGCAGAAGAACGGGTACGGGGGACTGCGACCGTGCCGGAGGTGGCAGTGAGGTGAGTGTGGAATACGGATGACCATTAAGAAACCCCTTTCAGAAATCTCTGCACCTTCAGCCCGATTTTTGCCATGAATCTAAAAAATAAAGCCCAATTTACAAAGCAAAAACTTAAAGAAAAGGAAATCCTTTTAGTAAAAGGGTGGCGGTAGAAGCCAGACTGTAACATGTTGACGAGTGGATGACACAGGATTTTCAAGCAAGAGAAGGGAAAAGTAGAAGTGAATAAAAGGGCAAGAGACCAGAAAGCGATGTGAGGAGGGAGGAAATTAAGAATTTGAGTATCAGAGGAAGGGCAGCATGCTCAAATAGAAGGTAGCTGATAGAAAAACGTCCTGGAAGAGATAACATGTAGAAGCAGCCTTGGAAAGAGTAAAAACATGCTATCCTTATTCATTCTTATTTTCCCCCTCCCCCATCTTTTCATCAGAAGGAAAAGATGAGAAGGGAGAGACCAGAAAAAATGAGCGAAAATATTTTTCGTCCTGAATACCCAATCCTCCATAATCGCACTATCCTCTTCCCACTCTCTACATGCATACACATACACGTGTATAAGTATCTCCCCTATTATATATATAATTATATACGTTACATATGCATTTTAGTGCTAGCACGTTCCTTATGTATTCCAGCTGAAAATGTGGAAATTTACAAATACAGACATGCTACACTGTCTTCATCTAGTGATCAACTCTTGATTGCTGCAGTTAATCAGGAAAAAAATAATAAACCTCATGTCATCTTGAAAAATACAGAAAATTTAAAACTACCGTCATCCCAAAGACTTACCACCTACCTCCTTTTAGAAAGGTGGTTATCAAGCATTATATCAAAAGATCTGTCTGTCATCTATTTCCTAGACTTCGGATGGATAAGGGTACTTTTTTCCAGGGAAGGAAAAAATGGTTTAAAGGCAGTAAGTTGGAAGGAAAGATGTAGAAGTACCCTGGATAATCCATGAACTGGCTTGTTAGTCTCTAAATAAATCGAGAAGTGGTTTTGCATTAAGGAATTAGAAGTGTCATTTCCAACCTGTGGTTTCTGCAAATACTGGATTCTGTCCAAGTTGGATTTTAAAAGCAGATAAAGAAAGCCAGAGACTTAAGGGAATGTCACCTATTATGAATCACTTCCAAATTTCAGTGGCAAAATACGACGTTGATTTGGGCACAGCAACTTTCTGACCTCCCTGCACTGGTAAGACACTGGCCAGAAAAATTTGTACAATTATGCTAGGAAAAAAGCAGCCAATTAAAGAAAAGAAAAAAAAAAGAACATGTTTATGTTGCAAAGTTAAACATCACCTCAGCTTTTCTGAAATACTTTGGAACGTAAAGGAAGGAAGCATACAAAATGTATTTTGTAATGTTAGTGTAGGTTAATATGTTCCATGTGCCCTTTTGTATTTTGAAATATCACAAGAAATAAATTATTAAAAGTACTTGTAAAAAACAAATATCTCCAAATCTCTTCATTAAATTTTTAAAAATACAAACACTAATTTAGCTCTATAAGGTTTAAGAGAAAATGTTTATGTTTCTTCCAACCTCAGTTACCAGAAACACACCACACTACTTGTGATCAACACTTCATGTTCATGGAAGAAGCCAAATTTAATTTTGTGAAAATGAGAAATTACGGAGGAAGGAGAAGCCAGTGCTTCAGTACAGAAAAGGCTATAGCAGGAAACACTTGTCACAGCACGCCCCCTACCACCAGAAACACCAATTATATGTTTGGAAGTCTTGCTGCTTTTAGAGAGTTTTATCAAGAACTTTTTATAAATCCCTTGTTAAAATATGACTAGGCATATCAACAGAATGAAGGAGATACAAGGTTAAGTTATTACATACCAAGCTCAAGAAATTCCAGGAGACCACAATGAAGTTGTGATTTGTCTAGCCACTTTTCAGTAATTCAGCCTGAAACGGGGCTTACAACCATTCCAAAAAACAAAAGTAATCAATTAATTTGCCATATAAATAAATCACAAGCGATCTCAAGAGAGATATAACAGTAGGGGTTAACAGTAGCTAATAAGGACTATATTCTGAAGGGCGGTTGAGGGGGCCAACAAATCTTACTACTGTTACATACAGACAAAACATGAGTTGTCAATCAGCTTTTCAAGATGTTGGCAGGTGTCTCCCCTCTAAAAAGATATTCGTTCTCAAGGCTGCATTGTCTTCGTGCCTAATTGAAAAACTTATTGCAGCCGGTCCCCATTAGTGACTATCAAATGCATTTTTATGTTACGGTTTTGTTTTCAAAATAAGGGGAAGAAAAAGTGGTAGGTGACTAGTCGTGTTGTTTATGATGGTCTCCCCCAAACCAAGAGTTTTGTCCAAAAGCAGAGGTGGTCAACATTCTCTTCTCTTAATCCTCCGGCTATATTTCAAAATAAAATATAGAGTTAAACGATATATTTGCTCTCTATTCCAGACTGGATGCAATTGATTTTAACTGACTAAATTATCTGATCTCTGCCAAGAATTTTATTTCATTAAGAAAATGATATTATGGAGCATCTGAGATCATAGAGCAGACTAAATATAATGCCAAAGGAGTTCTGAGAATGCTCCACAGTGAAGGTTTGATTATTTGCAGATGGAATATGAAGAAAAAAAGAAAGAAAAAAGAATCAGCTCCCAGGGGTAAGCCTAACCAGTCCTGGTACCACTGCTGCCTACAGTGTAGCACAAAGCCAAGAAAATAACTAATCTTTTAAGCTACAACACCTTTTTTTAAAAGTACTAATCACTTTTCTTCCTAGAAAATATTTAACTGCTACTATCCAAAACAAAGGGGAAAAGGGAAAAATGTTGGTACCACAATAGGCTCCAGCATGTCAACTGTCACTGCTGACATGATTTGGCTAGTAGTCAAGCATTCACCAAGGAACTAATTTGAATCAATCTTTTCGGGGAAAACCAATTGTTTGGAATGCACAACAATTGGTGCAGGATCAATCAGTGAACATGAGATCAATTAAAACCAGCTTAAGTTTGTGAAGAGGGACAATTCACACAACTTGAGTTAGATCTCTATTCATTTCAGTACTCTCACAATGCGATCCTTAAGCTTCCTTGCAAAGCAGAAAAGCTACTATCACCCTACACTGTCTAGCCAGGCCTTTAAGTAGTTCCACTTTTAATTAAAAACACAGTACACCCATTGTTAGCACAGATAGTGTGGTCACTTTTAAGGACCACAGTTATTTTAGCCAGAAACTTGGGATTTGGGAAGGGACATCTGTTGAGAAAGAAGAAGAAGAAAAAAAAAAACAAACTTTGATAGATTTTTTAAATGTTCTTACCAATTTACATGTACTTGAAAGCATTTGAATTTTATTAAATTGAAAGGTTGGTTTGGCAAAAGTTTCTAGAGTTTAGAGTTGAGTTTCTAAATTTCACTGCTGCTTGTGGATGTGGATGGTAATTATTACAAGAGAGTTTGCTAAAAGCAAGCTTTGAAATAAGTAGGTTCTGCCCGGATACCTAAGAAGGCACAGGCAGAACCTTACGGGATGGCGCTGCGGAGAAACGCGTGCAGTATCCCTTCTGGCCGCAGGAGCGCTGTAATGCCGTTCTCCAAGCAGCATCTCCGCATTAAGTTCCAGGAAAACAATACGCTCGATTCTTCTCCACTCAACCACAGTGGAACAGGCAGTGTGGATCAGAAAGCGATCACTGAATTAGTAAGCCATCTAATAAACAAGAATTTGGCAGAGGGTTTTAGATATTTTTATATTTTGCAAACTTTGAGCACTTTAATTTTTTCAACTAAATAGACAGCAATTCTACTCTCCTCTTACAAAAGAGGAAAAGCCTCTCCAAACACGTCTGACCACAGTGTAATAAAAAATTGCCGGATCTCCCACCTCGAAAGAAAATAATCGGGTGGGAAAAGGAGCCTGGGGTGGGGAGGCGAAGAAAAGATGAAAAGAGACTTTTTCAAGACAAGTGTCAATATCAAGTTCTCTGGGAAGAAATTTCTCCCTATTTTTTTTTTTTTTGGTAGAATGAGTTCTGAAAATAAGAAGCATTTTCCAAATGTCAGAAATGAGAGGGGCAGGGGGTGGGGGGGGAAATCCTTCTTACAAACCGCACGCACATACACAGCTACACTGGAGAGCAGAGAATACGGAAGTCGCACGCCATCGGTTATCCGGAGCTCAGCCCTCGGGTGGGCCAACCTCTAGCTCTACCTGTAGGTGAGAACAGCATAAGGACGTCCTAAAAAGCCATTAAAAAAAAAAAAAAAAAGACTAGAAAAGCCTTCTCCAAAATCTGGATGCAGGACCGGAGATTACATAAAATGAATTGTAAACAAATCACATCACAGGTTGAGCGACGCGTTTATTGGGGGCAGGGGCGGAAATCAAGATGTATGAACCTTGCAACAAATTCTAACTGCGCAAAAGTTCTAACTGCTGGACAAAGAGAGCTCTCACCAGGCACCAGGGACTGCTGCGCACCTTCTCCGCGCAGGTAATTCAACGTGCGCGTGGTTTATGTTTAAATCCCCCAGAAAACGTAACTGTACCCAGCAGCGCTTCCCCTAAAATGTAGTTGGATTAGCTGCAGCCTCAGCAGGACTCAGAGGCAGAAATGCCCCCACACTAAATCTGTGGGAAACCAGTTCTCTGCAACCTTTCTGGAGGCTTCCACTCGCCTTCCCTGCTGAGCACAAAGTGATGGAGAGGGAGGGTGCGGTCAAAAAGCCGCAAGTGAATTTCATTGAGAACAGAAATCTGTCTCCAAAATAGCTGCTTTTGAGGGAAGCAAATGGAGGAAGCAAAGCGGGGCCCGTTTTAAAAACATCACTCTGCAGGCGAGCACTCCCCAGAAAACCTGTGCATGAGTTGTCACTCAATTCAGAAAGTTCCCGTCTCCTCTCAGGTTCCAGAAAAAGAGATCAATCTTGGTCTTTTCCCTAGAAGGGTAGGTCCTCCCCCTCGACTTAATACACCTTCGCAGCTCACACACACACGATACTAGGCCGGGATTTGGGGCGCACGTGGGTGGGGAAGGCAAAGACAGATCACCTATAGGGAAGATGGTCAAGAGGACAAAAAGAAAGAGAACATGAAAAATGAATGCCAGATAAGAAATGCGGCCGAAAAGAGTTGAGGAGAGGCGGCCGGGAGGCGAACGCGGGCGCGGACCGCACGACTTAGCCCCGAGCGCCGGCTAGACGCGGACTCACAGGGCCCCCAGCGCGTCTCGCTCCCGCTCCCCGCGCCTGCAACGAACGGAAAAGACTGAGCATTCTGCATAGCTCCCAGCCCTAAAAATAAGGAGTGGTGGCCCTCAAGAGCTGGGGTGGAGAGCATGTCCGGCCCACCTGAGCACCCAGAGCCAGGGCGCGAGTGAGCGCCGCGACAGCCCACCCACCCCCGGACCCCACGCACCTTCGGCAGAGAGTGACCCACCTCGCTTACTGCGTCTCCATCGGTTGCCTTGGCAGTGGCTGTAATCCATACAGTTCAGAATGATGAGGGCAAAGGAGAAAAGGCGAAACTGCATCTGGACGGTCGGGCGGGAGAGATACGCCTCTCAAAGTCGGGGAACTGGAGGGCTCATCCAAGGAGCCGGCGCCGGCCGCGCTGCTGGGGAGGACTCCGAGGGAGAGTCGCCACTAGCCCCGGGCCGCACCGGTCAGTTCCGCACGATCAGCATCTCTCCGCCGCGAACCTGAGAGATGAGGAGCGAGAAACAGAGCGGATGGGGGATGGAGAGAGCCCCGGAGAGGCAGCTGCTTCTTCGCGCGTCCCGATTTAAAGAGGGGAGGGGAGGAGGAAGCGAGCCTACCGCCTGGCACGAGCCGCGAACAGCTTAATCCAGAGCGCGCAGCTGCGGACGACTTGGAGAGGAAGGTGATTACAATCAGTGAATTAGCAACCGCTGCCGAGCTCTAGGCTCCCACCCGGGGGGAAGGACGCTGTGTGGGCGCTCGGGGAAAGGAAAGAGCTCCAAAGGCACTGAGAGCGCGAGGTTAAAAGAGCGCTCTTGGCCCCTGGGTCCCCACGATGGGGTGCCCAAGCGCCGCGGCTGTCGTGGTGTGGATCGCCTACCGTGCGCACGTAGGTCTCGGGCGGCGCGGCGTGCCTAGGCGTAGCGCTCCATCCCGGGCTCGGGAAGCGAGCCGCTTCGTTAGCACGTGGGCTGGGGAAAAGTTTGTCGAGACCCGCCGGGAACTCCTGGCAGCTCTGGGATTCCGGGGGCCGCCGAGGAGTCGGCGTGCCCTGAGGATCCTTCGGATCCGCGGCGCCGGGCAGGAGCGCGGAGGAGCGAGCGCGTCTGCAGCCACTGGGATGCTCTGTCCCCGCCAGCGAGTGCGTATTCCCGGACGAGGGGTACGCCGGCTCTCACTCTCCGCGCCCTGTGCAGTTGTGCCGCTTCTCGAGCTCTCTACACATTCCCTTCACAGCTAAGGTTTCTCCTTTTCCAAACTGTAGGAGACGGAACCCTACTGTGAGGCCGAAGTGATCCGCAGGGATGTGGCGAGCACTTTCCGATGGAGATGCAGACCCGCAGAGGCTCGGGATGCTTCTATAAGTAGGTGGTGCTGTGGTCCAAGGCATCTAAGTCCAGGCTGCCTGGGAGTTCCTGGGTCCTAAAGCCAGAAACGCCTGGGTTTCCCTGAGGTCCTAAAGAACGTTGACAGCCTACAGCGAGCCTAACTCCAGACAAATCCCCTCCGGGCTTTCTAAGAGAGGGTGGCTAAACCGAAGAGTAGCTGGGGTCAGGGGCGCCCCCTGACCTTGCTGGGCCCCGGGAACCCCGCTATTCACCCCGAAGGCGTCCTCTCTCGCGCTCAGGGGTCTGTTCCAAGCTTGTCGCCAACCTTCCTGCAGGGGGATCTGACTGAAGGACTGATGCCTTTTCCTAAACCTTCTTTCCCGGCTGAGACTGCTTTTCTGACAAGCAGAGTTTAAACGTGAGCAATATGCCACACCTCTGCCACTTTTTAGTTTACATCTCGGCTTTGTTTAAAGGAAGGGACGTCATCGCAGCTGAAATTAAAACACATCATCAGTTTGAGGAGATGGGTATTTCCAACAGCTTTTGCTTATCCTCCCTCTGAACTGTTATTTCTTGACTTTTGTTTCTCCTCCAGGAAAACTTGCAAAAAAACCTGCGCGATCCCTTGCTTGCAGTACTCAAGAAATTGGGAGCGTGATTCTTTAAAGAAAAATTCACTTTCCACTAAAGCAATTCTTCCTCCTTTTCTCAGTTACAAAGTCTTCTGAGTTACAATTTTAGGTGCCTTGGGTTTGGGGAAAATACTGCGTTTAATAAAGTGTTACATTGAATACACATGGTGCTACCTGACTTCATTCTGGTGCAAGCTTCTGTCCTGCATTCAGAAGTGTGGGAAAGATTACATTTACTCTTAGGCAAAAGATAACAATTTATGCTGCTAACCATGGCAGTTTGGATGACTCTATAGATATGCTCACAGGTACCATGTTATTATGATAGCATTTCATGGTACTGAAATTCCCTTTTCTATTTCTTCAGTTTCAGAAAATGTTCAGAAACTTGGCAACTTAAAACAATCATGTAAGAACAATAAGAATATTAACATAGCCATGTTTATTAACCATTCCATATTGAGTATCCATAACTATTTGACAGACATCACTGTTACATAGCAATACTTATGTGCCAAGAATTTCAGTATTATTCCTTTTATGCCTGCCTCAGAACACTCAAGTAAATCTGAGTTGAGGTCGCTGTCCCCACTTGATAGATAAGAAAATCCAGCCCTGAAACTGGCCCACAGGGCACAACTAGAGTTGACAAACCGCATTGCAGAAACAGTGGATCTGTTTCTCAGCTTTCTGAGTCCTTGATTTTTATCACAGAATTTGGAAGCAATTGGAAACATTTCAGCCTAGGGAGTGGCCCAGTATTTGGCATAATAACTTGATATTCCTTGATCATTTTGATATGATGCCAAACATCTCTCCAGCATCATAAATACTAATTCCTCTCAAATATAAGCACATACGCACACAACAAATGTATTGCACTTATGAAGGAGTTAAATCCATGGGGGTGGGGGGGATCTTCTCTAAATAAGCCCCCTGCCTTCCCGTATAGCTTTGAAATCCATTCAAGATCAATGGTTATCAGTGTGCTTTAAAATATTTAAAGGCAAAAATAAAAACAAGACCAAGCAGATCTTGCTTTACCATTAATCACCTGGGTCGCTTTGGGCAATTTTCTGGATCTCGGTTTATTTGGCTGTATGTTCTGGAAATTAGACCAAGGTCTCTTTCACCTCTATCATGTTCTGGTTTACAATAAATTTTCTATTTTATTGGGAAGTTTGTTATAGAGTGTAACCAGTGTGAGGACAAACTCATCAGTCATGGATTTTCCATGTAGAAAGAATAGTTAGCCACTGTCATCCTTAGTTAAATTTATAGACCACTTTCAACCTTAAACCTTCAAAGATAACTTTCTAGAATTTTACTCCTTTGGGTTGCTCACTTGGCATTTTTTTAACCAGACATGCTTTTCAGTTTAGTGAACCCCTAGATTCAGTTCGTGAAAAAGAATTTTAAAAGCACCACTTCTGTGGAAAATTGGTTAATGTGTATAGTAAGACAAAAATAGGCTCTGGGAGAAAAGGAGATTCCTAATTCCTTCTTCATGTGTTCCCTCCTGTCTGTCTCTGCCTTTTAGAGGACACTACTGAACCTCAAAACTCTGTCACACTTAGTTCTCATGCTTAATTGCTTTGGGGATAATTTGTTGATAATGCAGACCTTTTTTTTTTTTACATTCACTGAATATTTCTCCTGATTTTGAGATCCCAGGAATGTTCTTGCTACTAAAAAATACAATGCTAGCGGATCCTAAACTATCATTAACTTTAATCCCATATCTCTGCTTCCTTTTATTTCTAAACTCTGAATGTGTTGTTGAGAATCACAGCTTACAGTTTGTCCATCTCAGAGACTCAATGGACTTTTTCTGCAAACTGAGTTTATATAGTAGTTTCATTAAACTGGCTTTGTAAATAGACATGTGCTTGGTGTCTGTTTACAGAGGAGCATGCTGAGGAGGGTTGACCCCATACCACTCAGTGGTGATAGGGAATGTCTGGGGGGGTGATGTTATGTAGCTGGGAGGCAACATTTGTATTTTACTTTTTTAACTTTCAGTTCATTCATTTAGTCTAAATTCAATCCTTGCAAAAGGGCACACAGGGAAAAGGCTCAACCATCTCTCTCCCCAAGGCAGCCAGTTCCTCTCCTTAGAGATAATCAGTTATTCTTGTATAACTTTCCAGGTCTTGAGTACACTTCTAAGATATTTTGTGCTTATAAAGCAAGTAACTGGATAAGCTTTTGCTTATCAAGCAAAGAGAAAGGGAAGAATATATTAGGTTATTAAGTATGAAATGTCTGATTTCCTTAAGTACTAGGTTTGGCAGTTGATA
>RJWJ010043495.1:0-12575 GCA_004363605.1 Indri indri | reverse complement strand
GAAAAGCTTCATACCACAAGGCTGGTATCATGGAGACAACTGGGAACCTCTGCCTGAATGTGGCCTGGCAAAGGGTCCGGTCACGTAGTTTACACAGCTAATGCTGTCAGAGTGACAGTGTTTTGGGGGAAACACCAAGAGCTTTAGATCTTTTGCTGAATCATTTTAATGTGTTTCTAAAGCAAATAAAAAACATCTGGAAAAAAAGTAAGAATAATACTGAATGGTGTGGAGCCTCGAAAATTATGCAATTCTTTGGTATCTTAAAGTCCCTTTGTAGCTCACTTATGATTAATGCCTTTTTTTTTGAAGAGTGCTGTGAAATGTGTTTTGGATGAGATTTTGCAGTGTTGGCGGCTAGCAAGTTGAAATATCTTTTTGAGGTCACCAGTTTAAAGCCTGGAATCCATTTTGTGATTGAGGTGCATATTTTACATTTAAAATTATACCATAAGATATATTTTAAGGCTTCACTGTGGTACATGATTCCAGAACTTGGCATGGGTCTCAAATAGCTCCCCTGCAGAAAGAGCTTTTTTTTTTTTTTTTTAATATATTAGTAAGATGGAGAGAACAAGGCTAATGCTTATCAAGACCTGTTTTACTCAAGACCACAATAGGAGGGCGGCAGAACAGTGTCGTGCTGCAGAAACTGAGGCCGGACACACCTTACACGATCACTGTGTCCTCTCTGTATCCGGATGGGGAAGGAGGTCGGATGACAGGAAGAGGCAAGACGAGTAAGTGAAACCACAGTTCCTGTAGCTTCTTTAGCAACTCCTCATTGGAATGGAATCCCATCTTTATCTGGAAACACTGGGGTGACACAAAGTCTTACTAATCTTTTAAAATTCATCAAAAATTGGTATTTTTTTTTAACATCCATGTTTGGAATTATCTATTTGTGGAGAAAGATGTTATTCCTTTCTAGAGTAAAAAAGTCCTCTGAGGCCCAAAGTATCTTGTGGATAGAGGAGACACATACACCTGATCGAAACAGATCCTGTGTGTATGTGTGATTAATTCGCTGCTTCAACAAATGTTTGTGGGGTGCCTGCTACGTTCTAGGGCACCTGGCAGATATTAATGAACCTGTGTTCCGTGTGCGCTTGGTTGTTAGGACTATACTGTGATGTGACTTCTGTTCATTTCAGAACCTCTGAATACTGTGAAGAACCTAAGAGTGTATGACCCTTCTACCAGCACCTTGAATGTTCGCTGGGACCATGCAGAGGGAAATCCTCGTCAGTACAAGCTCTTCTATGCACCCACAGCAGGTGGTCCAGAGGAACTGGTAATTATTTCCTATAGTGAAAAATGCTAGTTCGTTTAGACTGTTACCTGAGTGATTTAAAAATGGAACTAAAGTAGTTAGCCAATTTGCTTTAGAGCTGAAGAAGTTCATATTCATTTAATAGGACTTGACAGAGGGTAAATAGTTGGTGCGTTTGAGCCTAGGTAGCAGAGAGATTGCAGGATTGAGGCGGGAAGAAGTGGCCATTCCAGGAAGTTCTAAAGGGGGGAGCACTGGTAGGGCATAGAGAAGTATACAACCTTTTGTAACACTTCATATGGGGGCACGCCATTACATCCCAATATTACAGAACTTGCTTCTTGACTTGGTGTTGAATTGGTATTATATTGTTTGAAGTATTATTTATTTTATAAGTTTTTCAAATCAAATGCTTTATGTTTTATTACAATCTCTAGGTACCAATCCCTGGGAATACCAATTATGCCATTCTTAGGAACCTGCAGCCAGATACCCCATATACGGTTACAGTAGTTCCTGTTTATACTGAAGGCGATGGCGGCCGCACGTCAGATACTGGAAGGACTTGTAAGTAAAAAAGCTGAGAAATTAATTTTCATCATAAATTTTACTTTTCATTATAAAGACCATATGGGCTCATTAGAGAAAATTAGGAAAATTCCAAATGATGGAATTAAAAACATAAACACTACCCATAGTTCATCTCCCAAACACCACCAAGTGTTAACATTTTGGTATATGAAATAAATTCATAATGGCATTCTTCTTTTGAAATGACAGTTTCAGGAATTGTAAATGTAATATACATCAGTATGCCACTAGTCATCCTCTTTCACTGACAGAAATTCATCGAGCTTTGCTTCGTGCCTTACAAATTGTGTGAAGCAATGCTTGTAATTGGCTTTCATAGTGTGAATTTTTGAAATTTGTTCGGCACATTACCTGATTTCACATTTCTCTGGTTTGCTGAAGTGCTTTTTTGGTCTTAAAAATCGATGCTTTTATTTGAGAAATCAGTTTATGGTGGTTTTATAATTTTTTGTGTTAATAGTATTGCTTAAAGGCTTTGTGCAGATTTATAAATATTTCCTTGGCTTTAAAAATATGTTAATATTGATGGTTAAAAGGAAGGAAGCATGGATGTCTCCCTTTGGTAAAAGATTAGTGGTCTAGGAAGATGATGTTATTGTCTAAATTAGAATTTGAGATTAGTATGTAGATTTAATTTGTAGATTTTTCTGAGTCTCTATAGGGGCAGTTAACTGAGAACTTATTTCTCTCTCCTTTTGCTTTTTCTCTTAATCACAGAAGGTATTTAGTAGCTATTTGTTGAATGGAGAAGGAATGAGTGATTGAAACTCTTAATAGCTGACTGAATTACGATACATGGGCTCCACAGCTGTTGTCAGATTTTACTTAGAAGGCTGACTCTTAAAATCTCTCTTCTCCCTCTCTCCATTACCTGTGTTGGAAAATGAAGCTCCTTTTCCTATTTCTTTTTCCTTGTCCCATGTCCCTTTATGGCCAGTCCAGTTCTACTATTTTTGCTAGCCTGTTTTTATTGAAAACAATGTCACTTCCATGTAGACAAAGGCAGTAGTTGCTAACTTTGACTAAATTTGGATTTGGAGAGTTTTAATCTGCTTTTGTGTGTAGGTAGTTAGAAGTTTAAAGGCAATAGTATTTTATCCTATTACAAAGTGTAGGTTCTGGAAAAGTGATACGAAAAGGTTGACATGTATAAATGGATTTAAAAAATAGGTGTTGGCTTTCGTTTCCTCAGTGGTGAGAGGACTGGCAAGAAACGTCCAAGTGTACAATCCTACACCCAACAGCCTTGATGTTCGCTGGGACCCTGCACCCGGGCCCGTGCAGCAGTATAGCATTGTGTATTCCCCTGTGGCTGGCACGAGACCCTCGGACTCTGTAAGCAATTTTGTCATGGAAACTACGTTTCCTGTTGAATATAGTTGCATGTTTATGTCGTGTTTGGCAGCCTATGAGAACACAAACCAGAAACATACCATTATATAATGCTTAAATTGTTGTTTTTGATAAATCAGGGTAGATGTATTAACTATAAGATTAGTTAGAATAAAAAGAATCTTGGGAAAATGCAAATTTTCCCAAGTTAAATACAAGTTAAAAACCCCAGTAATAAATACAAATCATTGCTAAACCTTATCAATATGGGGTTTTGTTGTAAAGTACAAATGTCTTTGTTATGAAAATATCTTAAAGTTTGTCCTCTCTAGCTCTTACGAATTGCCCAATCTATCTTTAATTCACAATGTTATTTAGTTTTGGAAGTAGATTAACAATTTAGAAATGAGAAATTACTAATTTGAATAAGGACAGTATCAGAATACCTAAGGGAAAGTAAATTTATAAACTAGTTTAACTTACAAGTCTTTGCAAAAATAAATAGTGACAGAAATAAATCGTAAGCAATGCATTCTTTTTTCTGTGAGAATATTGATTTTTATGTCCCTGTGTATGATGGGACATAATCAGATAACTTTACCCTTATCCATTGCATGGAGTCTCTATTTCAACACAAAATCTCTCCCCTACCAGTGTGGGAATCCCTTCTCTTATGTGTATCTAACATGCAGTTTGTTCTTGGTAAATATCATGAGCCTTAGATATTGTATTTCAGAATCTTTATTGTAAACATAAATGGAAATAACTGAAGCTACTAAAGGTCAAGGATGAGCTAACTTCTTTTGGAGAGGGAATGTCTGAGGATAAATTGCATCTAAGAGTGTGGCCTGGGCAGATCTTATGGCTTCTGATGTGTCTGGGCTCAACCTTTTATTATAAATATTATTATGTTAACTAACTAAAGACTTGGTAAGCATTTGAGTTTTCATCAGGCAGAATTTGGCATCCTTCCACCCCCCTGTAGATTGTGGTGCCAGGAAATACCCGCACGGTGCACCTGGAGCGACTGATTCCAGACACACTGTATTCTGTGGACATCGTGGCTCTCTACTCAGATGGACCGGGGAATCCCAGCCCTGCCCAGGGCCGAACGCGTGAGGCAGAAATCCTTTCTCTATCCCATTCCCTTGTAGCTAGATTGGCAGGGCTCCTCCGAGTGAGTGAAGGGTGGGAGGTGGGTGGTGAGAGAGGGGTGTGGAGAGCTCTCTCCCTTTGCGCAGGTCGGGGTAGCACTCTGCATAGGATTCTACCTGGGCCCCCACACATCCACATTCTAGGCTAAAACTTTGTGCCCATGACTGTCCTTTGTGCTGAGTGAACTTCATTCAGTCATTTTCTCATCTGGGACATAAATCAAGGAGGAGTTTCCTCCCTTCCTCCCCCTGCAGTGGATCTTCTCACCAAATGTGTACTTTGGAAATGTGAGGGCTTGGCCTCTATGTTTCATTAAATGGAGGTGGTTATAGTGGTTAAAATAATCCCTTTTTTCCCTAGTCTGTACATGTAGGTTTAAATCTAGCTCTAGGTCACTGAAAGTTCAGCATGTAATGTGGCTCTGAAATATAGCACTTTATACTGTTTATGATTTCACATTAAAACCATTGAAGATATGCATTTTATTATAAAGGAGTAAACATCTTAGTGAATGGCGAAACACCTACAAGCAGCTTCCTTAATCTGACCTGAGTAATGCTTGTAGGCAAGTAACAAACTCTACTACATTTTATTTATTTAGTACCACGGAGTGGACCAAGAAATCTGAGAGTCACTGGGGAAACAACCAACAGCCTCTCTGTAGCCTGGGATCACGCTGATGGGCCAGTTCACCAATACAGGATCATCTATTCCCCGACCGTTGGTGATCCAATTGATGAATATGTAAGTCTGATACTCATTTATCGACACATTTTATAACCTTAGCTTGTTAGAGGGTGTAGTTAAACTTCTCCTCTAGAAGTATGCTGTGATTAGAGTTGATGCTTGACTTTCTTATGAGTATGATATTTTGTCTCTCCAGAACCAGATTCAAGTTTCTGATAGCTTTGTCAGAACCCATAGTCCTCATTATGTATATCCATTGTTACAGATGGAAAAACTTGCCACTTTGAAATTTATTGATTAATAGCTGTGATAGGTTCACAGAAGATTGCACAAAATGTTGATTGTAAAGGAGTTGGTCTGTGGTTTGCCATTGTTTTACCACATATATCCTTTTAGATCATTTCCCCCCATGAACCTCATGTGTTAAAATGTCTCATCTACTTGAACTTCAGATAGTAACTTTTAATGAAAGTCCCCATTTTTATTAATAAGAAACACATGTAACTGCCATTTAGAGCTTCTGATCAAAATGAGATAAACAGAACTACAACAGTTAGTTTGCCAAAGCAGAGAGGCTCATGGTTAGTGTTTGTTCAGCCTTGCTGTGGACAAATATGCAATTTCCCTTTGCTTTCTGAAAGCATTAAAAATACAATTTCTCATTTGTAGTTATGGGACTCTGGGCTGGGAATCACTGGCATAATTGATCCATGTTGTTTGTAGAAGCAAAGCGTAGGTTTGCAAGAGAGATTGAGAGATGTCTAGTTCATTTCCTCTTCGAGGAGGTAGTTGAATGTATTTTCCATTTAGTTTTTTCCATCTTTTCCATCTAATTAGTATCAGCCAAGCTGATATTCTTGAGGGCAGAAACTGAGTCCACTTTTGCTCACCAGTGGATTCTCAGCAGCTAGTACTACGCCTGGTCCACAGTGCGTACTGGGCACATATTTGTTCATGCCAGTATGCATAATGATGAGAGATGAAGGAAATAGACTTACTAGTGAATGCTGTGGTGCTCAGTAAGGTGTTCTGAGGTGTTGTATGTGTCATTGCCTTTAATCCTCACAATTTCCTTCAGAGATATTGAATCACATAGCTGTTAAGTGGCTGATCTGGGATTTGAGCCCAGATCTGTCTGACTCTAAAACCATTCTCCCATGCTGCACAGAAGCAGTGTAGATGATTTGTCTTGCCATGAGTGCTGTGCAACAAAAAGAAAATGTGAAGACATTATTACCATTCATGGCAATGTAGAACTCAATATTATATTTTGATTTAGAAGACCTCTAGATGGTAATAAATTTGTAATTTAACTTCCCTTCTAGACCACAGTCCCAGGCAGAAGGAACAATGTAATACTGCAGCCTCTGCAATCTGATACTCCATATAAAATTACTGTTATTGCTGTTTATGAAGATGGAGATGGTGGCCATCTAACAGGAAGTGGAAGGACTGGTAAGTGTTTTATACCTTTTTTTTTTCTTTGAAGTCAAGATTTTAATGTTGCTTCTTATACTTTTTAAAATCCTTAAATTTTGTCTTTACCAATGCATCTGAAATACTATATTAATATTGTATGAACATTTATATTAGATATTTTGTCAAAATGATAACATGAGAAAATCATTTGTTTTTAAAACAAAGAGAAGAAAAAGGAGACAAAAATCTGCATATTTTTCTTTGCTTGAGATAGTTTTATTTCTTTTTTGGAAAACCATTGCATATTCTCTGAATAATATTTTAATTTGTGTGGTGTCAGTTAAGGCTACAGCTGTTGAGTCAATATCAGTATCAGTAAACAATATTCCATTGCGATTCAGTCTCCAGTCATAAATAAAGCAGCAAGAGGATTAGCAAGCAGCTTATGTCTGCAAATTTAACCTTTTAAAAAAATAAATATTTTTATTGTATCAAGTAATTTACAAAGAATTATCAATGTTCAGGCCCCCCTTTTTAAATCTATACTGGTGGCAATTTATTACGACGTAAAGATTCTCTAATTTGATTGTTCATTGAAATTACCTGAGGCGCTTTAAAAATGCTTATGCCAGGGCACCACTCCCAGAGATACTGATGTAACTGGTGTGAGGTGTGGGCTGGACCTGCTGATGCTCTAATTCATGTGCAGCCATGGCTGAGAGCCACTAGCTCGGCATAAAGTCAGGGTGAGCTCTAGGTCTGAGTTCTGTTACTGATACATACTGGCATAACTCTTTCTCACTTCATTCAGCAATAATCTACTTAGGTAACATGATTTCAGGGTCCTTTCTACACTCACTTGCCCAGACTGTTTTTGTGCATGAATGATCTTGACAACATTTTAGAATTTGGGAGAGGTAACATTTGCAAGCTCCTAAGAGAAAAGCAGGAGTAGAGTTGATTCGGCTCAGTCTCTCAAGGTCAGGAATCTGTATTTATTGATACTATTGTCCATAGAACTGACTCAGTGGAGACTCAGTCTAGTGACTAAAGCTGATTTTAATTTAACAACTTCCCTTTTTTCACTTTCTTACAGATTTTAGAATATATTTCGGTACTTCTCTGGGAAAATGGCATATTTCAGAATTTTGTGCTTATCAAAATATAAAAAAAATCTTTACTAGATCTTGAATTTTCTAAGAAGAGCCACAGCCATGTCTAGTTTCTCTTGTGAAAAAAAGTTTTTCAAGTTGGATTCATTATTTGTGTAGTGCTATGAATAATAATCTCAGTGGCTACTTAATATTCTAATTGAATACCACTAGTTTTATAAGTTGTGGGTTTGGGGGTAGTACCTTTGGAGGCTTAAGGATTTACTATAAGTTATGTTGGTGAAGGATAGAGTGGTATAGGGAAAGAACAGTGTTTTAGTCATTAGCTAGTCATGTGGTCTTGAGCAAATCATGTGTATGTGATGAAGTGGTTGGACTAGATAGTCTCTAAACTGCTCTTTGGTTGTGACAATCTGTCATCTATGACATTTTAAAGGTAGTCTAAGGTCTCTTTTGTTTTTATAATTCTGAGCCATAAAACATAGCAGCTCTGGATCTTTCCTCCTACTAAGGAAATCAACAGTCTTGAGTCCATTTGAGTTGCTGTTTGAATTTGGAAAACATGCTTGATATTGATCTCTTCAGGAATTCTATTTCTTCCTGATTGAGCCGAGGGAGGCTGTGTGTTTCCAAGAATTTGTCTATTTCCTCCACATTTTCAAGTTCATGTACATATAGGTTTTTATAGTATTCATAGATGATATTTTGTATTTCTGTGGTATCAGTTGTAATTTCTCCTTTTTCATTCCTGATGGAGCTTATTAGAGTCCTTTCTTTTCTGCTTCTTGTTAATCTAGCCAGAGGAGTGTCAATTTTGTTTATTTTTGAAAGAATCAACTGTTCATTTTATTAATCTTCTGTATAGTTTTTTGTTACCGATTTCATTTAGTTCTGCTCTGATATTTGTTATTTCTTTTCTTCTGCTGGGTTTGGGGTTGATTTCCTCATCTTTTTCCATTTCTTTGAGATGATTCATTAGATTGTTGATTTGTGATGTTTCTTTCTTTTCGATGTAGGCATTTATGGATATAAATTTTCCTCTCAGGACTGCTTTAACTGGAAATGACTAAGCTTTTATTGAACATTCCATGCCTTTTAATTGTTTTCTGAAAAAGGAAATTACGTGATATTAAATTGCTCCCACAGGGCTGCCCTATCAGTACTCTTAAAGTTCTGTGCTCTCCCTGTGTGCCAATGCAAGGTCAGTAATGTGTGCCAATGTTTGTTTGCAGTGGGACTGCTTCCTCCTCAGAACATACACATCTCTGATGAATGGTATACGAGATTCAGGGTGTCCTGGGATCCTTCACCCTCTCCAGTTCTTGGATATAAAATTGTGTATAAGCCAGTAGGTAAGAAAGCACCTTTATCATCATAGAAATGCTTTGGAGGGTTATTTACATGTGAGGGTGTTCTCTCTTGCATCCTCCACTATCATATTCTCCTGATAGTTCAGTTATCACATAAAGTGCCCTCTCACCAGAGGTAATGTTTCTGGAAATAACATTTTAAGCCAATGGTCTAAAGTTCGATTGTTATTATGGATGTAGATGATATTCTTATTAAATTTTGTGATTGGAAAGTTTGATCTGGTCCATAAAATCTCACAAATCAAAGATGCTTATCTTCATACATCCTATATGTTATGATCATAAGGCATATTTAACCAATATAAACTTCCGTACTTTTCCTATTATGTCCAGGTATTGTTTTATTTGGGGCATAGATTTTATGCATTGTAGTTTATTCATGACAGGCTTGCTTTCAAATCCCCACTGACATTTTCACCTAAATCATATCACTTTGGTTACATTATTTACTATTTTTGTTTTTATGTTCTATTTATATGCATGGCAGAATTGGAAGAAAAACACCTTTGTACTTACTAGGGCATCCTCCATGCATCCAGGAGAGTATGAACTAGGAAAAAATGAAGGAGATAAGGCAAGAGAAAGGACATTGTGAACCAGTGTAAGAAATAGAAAGAGAACTTAGAGAAGAAAGAGGAGTCGGTAACTGAAGACTTTTAGCAACCAAACTAATGAGGTTCATATGAATGAGGTTCAAAACAGAAATTCTTAGATCATCTCTACAACGCTTCAAAAAGTGTTAATTGAACACCTACTATATGCAAAACACTATGCTGGCAAAGTAGGGCTTAGAAAAGAGGCTTGAGCATTTATTCACTAAAGGAGCATTGATTATATACCTATTACATTCTAGGTACTATGCTATACTTTGAGAATAAGAGAGTGAAGAATTCAGTCTCTGCTTACAGTTTTATAGTCACCATATAATGTAGCTGGTGCTGTAGTGAACAGGTACAGGAGGGGCTATGGAATTAATGGTGTTCATGCTTCCATTTGACTATGAGTTAAGATCTTTAATTTTAAGCAAAACTTGAGGTTGGTGATGACATGTTTCTGTGTACTTTTGTGATTGTTATTAAAGGTTCCAATGAGCCCATGGAAGTCTTTGTTGGAGAAGTGACATCATACACTTTACACAATCTCAATCCCAGCACCACCTATGACGTGAATGTTTATGCTCAGTATGATTCTGGACTCAGTGTCCCCCTGACAGATCAAGGCACAACATGTGAGTCATGGATATTTTCATGGTTGTAAGAAAAAGGGTAATACAAATGACCCTGTCAGCCTGTTTTAATTTTACTTTTTCTTAACATAGGTATGTTTCCTCAGCATTATGTAGGCAAGCCATTTGTGTCCAGTTAAACAAAATACCTATCTAAATTAATAAGTGATAAAATTGAGTATATAAAAATGTATATGATGAGGAAATGGTGTCCATTTCACATAAAGTATTATATTTTGAATTTTAAAGGATAAAGTTATAGAAAAATTGTCATTTCATTCATGAATGACCTATAAAATTAGATCTGTGATGCTATTTAGTTTTTCTTGACATTTGATATTAAGGTATATATTACCTAAATTTATTGATGTAATTTTTGAATCATGGTTACTGATTTGGCCCACAGATAGATTTTGTTGTCACCAAATGCTTTGGTAACTATTTAAAGACTTAGCAGATAGCCTTTCAGAAAAATTTCTTATTCTTTACCATGAGACACTTTTGACATTCATAGTTTTGGGAAGGACTATGTGGAATTTCCTTTCCTTGAAAATCAGCGATGGAAAAGAAGGTCTGTTTTGGCTGTACCACATTTTCTTGTATGTTTCATGTATGTTTCTTATGAGGAAACATGGATTTTAGCCGTTGTATTTTTCACCCACAGTGAGTTTGAAAATTGTGTTATGATTAAAAGTATGCTCTTTTTGGCCTTTATTTACAAAGTAAATCTACTTCCTTCTTTCTTCATTTTGTAGTGTATTTAAATGTGACAGATCTGAAAACCTCCCAGATTGGGTGGGACACATTCTGTGTCAGATGGTCACCTCACCGGGCAGCCACCTCCTACAGGCTAAAACTAAGCCCTGCAGACGGTATGTGTGTAAAGAAAATATGAACTGGAGAATGTGGTGGAAACATTTTAAACTTTAGTGAAGAAGATGCCATTTTATTTATAAAAATGGTATATAAAAATATCTTTAAATATTTAAATGGATGATGACAGTGACATTTTCCTTTGTTGTCATCATCAGGAACCAGAGGACAAGAAATCACAGTGCGTGGATCAGAAACCAGTCACTGCTTCACTGGCCTTTCACCAGACACTGATTATGGTGTCACTGTTTTTGTGCAGACACCAAATCTTGAGGGACCAGGTGTCCTTGTCAAAGAACATACCAGTAAGTTTTTGAGTAATCTGGAAGGTCTCTGTAAGGCTTCACAATAGAATGCTCTAGGTGGGGGAGACTTAAGTGACTCCCTCTGGGTAGCAGTAATGATGGGATGATGGCCGATTCCTGAGGGTGGGATCTAAGGCTGGTTTAGGACCTTTTTCTGATTCAATTCATAGCAGGTTGTCGCTGCTATGAGGTTGGTGCTACTTTAAGGAATGGTTAAAGGAGGGAGATGGCTCTAGCTAACAGCAAGGAGGATGCGTATGCATCCATATTAGTGACTTTTACTCATTTGACCCTACCTGAAGGGCTTACGTTCACCCTTTGGATCTTTGCTTTGCTTTCTGTAGCCATAGCCAGTGTTGAATGACTACCAATAACACCAGATTTGGATGGAACAGAATCCCCTGCGTGCCAGTGCCAATGATGCTGGAGCCTTATTTTCTAAGACTTGATTTGTTATCCAGGACTTAAATTGCTCTTAAAATTTACTTTCTGGGATATGAATTGTGCACATGTATTTTTCTAATTACTATTTTTAAAATTCTAGCTGTGAAACCAACAGAAGCCCCTACAGAGCCACCCACACCTCCTCCCCCTCCCACCATTCCACCAGCCCGGGATGGTAAGTACAGTTGAGTAGGAATAAATTCACCTAATAGGGATTTATAGACTTCATATTTAGTCTGCATGTTCATCATTTACAATTGATAGAGAATATTTCTGATTTATCATTCCTGCTGAAGAGTTTTTAGATTGAAAGAAAAGATTACTAGTAATTTGTCCCTCCTCTTTGGGCACATTTTGGAATGAATAAAATCAGTCATAAATTACTCCAGCTTTTCAGCTGGAATTCCGTTTCCTCAGTTTTGCAGATTAAGGCCTAGTAATACCTTCCATAGTCCATAGTCACATGGTGGGCATTTTTTTCTGCTGGCTGCTGGCATCAATAGGCATTTTGAACCCTTTTTTGGTTCTATCTGCAACCTAACCCCTGAGGCAGTTAGCTTTGGAATTCCTGGCTTCTGACCTGAGAAGCACCCTGGAATACACAAAGCTAAAAAAATTTCCATTCACCAAAGTATGAAACATAATTGTCACTTCCAGTGAGCTGGTTAAAAGACATATCTATCCATTAAGGCTGATCTCTCAGTATTTGGAGGCAATTCTTTAGTGCTTTATTAAATTAAGTTTAAGCTAATTAACTCCTGGATTATTCTTTTCCCACATTCTGTTCTA
>RJWJ010043494.1:0-12574 GCA_004363605.1 Indri indri | reverse complement strand
CTGTTTGATTAAAAGAATTTTTTTAAAGATTGGATAAACTGAGGTATTAATAATAATCTGAGAGAATGCAGCTCTGGGATCTACTGATCTCAGTGGAATGAAACCATAGCATGAAATAGAGTGTATTTTAGTGTGGGGTGGGCAGGAGGGAGTGGGTTGCATTATACAACCTGTAAGTCTCCAGGATTGGAGCTTACCCTTGCTCATAGGCCGTCTAATGAAACGTTTTTGGTTTTATAACAATTATTGACACTTCTTGAAAAAGTTTTGTTCTAAAGCTCAGTATTTTCATAAAAATAATGAATTTAGTCAACATTTTCATATGCATTAGCACATAGTTATGCACAGCATTCTCCCACAATTTTTTACATCTCTGTTTTAGCTGTGGTCAAATCCCTAATGTTCCTCATTCCCAATGACATAGGTGGACTTGCGTTCTCTTTCTCTCACGCTCTTATTTTCTCTTCCTCTTATCATCCTTGGCAGAAATTTTTCTAATTTATATTTAAATTATTTATTTAATTCTATTTGTCCATGTTGCTTAATTATGGCTGCTTTCATCTTTGTTAATACCATCTTCCTGCTTTCTGTGTGTTTATTTCACTTTCAAGTTTCTTGGATTGAATTTTTAGCTTATTTATTTTTTAGTCTTTTTTTTTTTTTTTTAAATCAAAGAAAACATTTTGGGCTATGCATTTTCCTCTGTGTACCATTTTGGCCATGAATTTCTATGAGCTTTAATGTTTTCCTTTCTAATTGTCATTTACGTATAAGGACTCAAATTGCAGTGATTTCTAAGTGATTGATTTGTTAATCTAATTTGATTTGTTAAAATTGCAGAGATTATCTCAAATTATTGAATTTTGGTTAGAACAGTGTGATTTGGACAATTTCTGCCTTTTGGGATTCTGAGAAAATACAATTTTGTTAATGTTATTTATATCATCTCCAGCCATATTTATTTTTAGTCTATTTTATCTGCCGAAGAGCAAGAGGAGTATGTGAAAATGTCTAGCTATAATTATTTTTCTGCCAATTTATCTTTGCAATGCTAATACTTTTAAAATTTATGTATTTTGATATAGTGTATTTATGTTTATGATTACTATGTATTATTAATGTTAGCTCTTTTTATAAAATCAGCCTTTGGATTTAGTTCAGTGATTTTTTTGCCTTTAACTTAATCTACTATTAGTTTTGTGATCTCTGCTTAATTTTGGTTTATATTTTTCTTATAATCCTTTGCACATCTTTTTACTTCTAATCTTTCATTTGAGTGTTTTTTATTTTGTAAAAACACTTTATTGAGGTATAGTTTACATACCATAAAATCCATCCATTTTCAGTGTGCCATTCACTAATTTTTAATAAATTCATGGAGTTATGGGACAACTGAGTGTTCTTTTAAATAGCGTACAGTTGGATATCTTTTGGATCTAATGTGAATATTTCGATCCCATTACAGTAGGAGAGTTTAACTTATTTACATTTATTGTTGTAGCTGATACCTTTGGTCATGCATCTATCATCTTTTTCCATTTTTATTGTTTTTTATTTCCTTGCCACTGCCTTTATCTGCTCTCTTTTTGTATATAGACCTTGTTTTCTTTACCCTAAATCCTGTCAAATATTTTGGAGTATGTATATCTTTTTAAAATTTTACTATTGGTTAAAATTTTTTCAGAAATATTTCTTAGCCTATATTTCTGTTATTGTCATTCATGAATGAAATGTCATCTTTCTATTTGACACAAATAATTTTGCACAATTTTGCCTTCATATCATCCCTTTTCTCTTTGTATTAAGATATCTGAACTTTTGAGTTTTTATTTTTGTTTCGTTTTTCTGGAGTTGGATTGCATCTTCAATAATCTTGTCAAGAAGGGTACACAGGTGCTGTATTTTATGACGCTGAATATCTAAGAGTCTTTTTCTAAGGTCTTCACTTGTAAAATATTGGCTATAAAATTCTTGGGTCATACCCTTTTCCACTTAAAACTATTTAGACTATTTGCCCAGTGTAGTCTAGCATTTAATGTGGAGATGGGAAAGTCTGATAATACCTCGATTTTCATTGATTATTCCTGATACAAAATAAACTCTTAAAATCTGCATATATTTCTTCGACTCAGAAAAACATTTCTCTATTGCATTTTTGTGCTTGTTCCATTGCGTTTCTTTGTCCTTCTTCTCTCTGCTCTAAGAGAGCATCTTAAGCTCGTGCTCCACACGCTAGTTTTTCCCTGGTTGGCGTGTGGTGAATGGATCAGAAGGTAGCTTGAGACAGGATGTAACAGAAATGCAACTAGGAGGGCACCCTAAGGTGGCTCTTCCAGAGGTGTAGAAAGTAAATTAGCATGGCTCAGACCAGGGGGGTGGTGGCATAAATGGAAAGAAGTGGATGAACTTGAGATACATTTTAGAAGTAATTTTTAGTGTTGCTGTGAGCATCTTTCTTTTTTGTTGTCTCTCTGGATCTCGTAGGAAGGTAGGAGAGACTGCATAGGGGCTGTTACCTGGAGGTCATTAGGACCAGGCTTCTGCTGACAGATGTGGCAGATTTGTAGGGAAGAGGAGTCCTAATAGCTAGGCCTTTGCAAAGATGTCTCCTTGGGGCTTCTTACCCCAGTGCTTCTTACAGTGCATAGAGATAAGAAAATTAAGGTGCTGGGTGGTCCAGTGCCTTGCTTGAAGTCACCTGTTAGTAGCAGAATCATGACCTTATCTTCTGCTTTTTAGTGCAGTGGACTTTGTACCTAGCCAGTATGTGCAGAGCCTTTGGTATCTATAGAGACCCTGAAATTGTCACTGGGCTGGGGTGGGAGGCAGAGAGAGGTGCTGGGTCAATTCAGCACACCGGGCTCGTCCCCGTGTCCCCCACATTGACCAGTGAAACTCCCCTTTTGCCTATTATTTTCTTGTCTTTTATAAATATGAAATTTTTATTTAAAGAAATTCTGCTGCCGGACAGCAATGTCTGAAAACCGTTTCGGGATGCATGTTGCCTCTAGCCTTTGGGCTTGATGGGTGTGTGGCTTTAATATAAAAGACACTCGACTCCACTCCACTCTCTTCATCTGGATTCCGATCGAGTGCACCACCGAAAGGAGGTGGCTGACAGCCACCAGCAGTTGCGCGAGTCATAGTTCAGCTCCGCTGAGCTGGATTCAGAAAGGACTCCCCACCCCTGGGCCGCATCCGCCGTCTGCCCACACCCCGCCTTTCACTTCACTCCCCTCGACTTGCTCCTTTCTTGTGGCGCACGTTGCCCTTTGCGTCTTACTCACCCTTTCTTTTCCTTACATTTTCCTCCCGTGATTTCTGTTCATATTTTCTGGCATCCTCCAACTTGACTTCCTTCCCTTTTTCCTTTTCTAGACTTCTGTCCGTGACCTCCCTTCTCTGTCCTTCTGTTTTCTTTTCTTTCCTTTGTTTACCTTCATATTCTGTCTTCTCTCCCTGTTCTTATATGTCCCAATATTTTATTGTGAAAATATTGAAATACACGTGTTGAACGAATTCTACAGCGATACCCGTACACCTGCCACCCGGATTCTGTTAATAGCATCTTACCAAACTTGCTTTATCATGTATGGGTTTGTCTATTTATTCATCAGTGGGTATGGTTTTCATGATCCTCTCAAAGCAAGTTTTACATACCAGTCATCAATGCATTCCCCTAACTACCTCAACATGTGTATCATTAACTAGAATGCAATATTTGTAATCCCTGTTTTTCTTTTAGGTAAAATTTACTGTGCAACAATCTTAGGTTTATGATCAGATGAATTTTGACAAATCAATACTCTTGGGTAACCCATAGCCCTGTCAAGATAGAGTGTTCTGGTCACCTCAGGAAGTTTCTTCCTGTCTCTTCTTAACCAATTCCTGCCCCCATTCACCCTTTGAGAGAGATTGCTTTTTACCACTACAGATTACTTTTGCCTGTTCTCGAACTTCATAAACATCCAACCAAACAGAATTATACTCTCCTCTAGAAGGCTTCTTTCGCTCAGCAAAATGGTTTTAAGATTCACCAAGTTGAGGCCAGGTATGGTGGCTCACACTTGTAATCCTAGCACTTTGGGAGGCTGAGGTGGGAGGATCACTTGAGGCCAGGAGTTCAAGACCAGCCTGAGAAAGAGTGAGACTCAGTCTCTACAAAAAATCAGCCTAGAGTAGTGGTACAGGTCTGTTGTCCCAGCTACTTGGGAAGCTGAGGCAGGAGGATCGCTTGAGCCCAGGACTTTGAGTTTGCAGTGAGCTGTGATGTATGATGACGCCACTGCACTCCAGCCTGGGTGACAGAGCAAGGCTCTGTCTCAAAAACAAAAAACAAAAAGGATTCACCAAGCTGATGCTTGTATCACTGGTGGTTCCTTTTTCACTGCTGAGTAGTATTCCATCAAATGACTCTGCCGTGGTGTTTCTTAGCTATGCTCCCTTTGCTGGTTGGTGTTTGTTGTTATGAATGAAGCTGCTATGAACTCTCTCCAAAAACTTGCTCTGTTTTTGCCTGTCCTCTACTTTCTGTGCCCGCTTCCAGCCCCTGCCCCTTTTTGTTCCCAGAGCACATGCAGGATTGATGAGTAAAACGGAGACGATAATTCCTCCATCACAGGGTCATGGTGGGAAGAAAGCCAGATTGTATATCAAAGATTCCCAGATCAGTCCCTGGCACACAGTAGGCACTCAATAAGTGGTAGTTGTGATTATGCAGAACAGGCTTCCCTTTGCAGGATGTTTTAGGATTGGATTCCTGCATTCTTTCCTAGCTCCATGGCTTTCGCCAAGTTATCTCACACCTGTATGCCCTCATTCATTCCTCTACAAGCTCTCCCTTTCCTCGTGAGTTATATAAGGATAAAAATATAAACCTTCCCAGTATTATTGGAAGGGAACGATGAAAAATGACAGCAGAGCGTTTGCAAAAGAAATCGCATCTACTTTTTTTTTTTTTTTCACACTACTCGAGTTTTGCAAGAAATTGCTTCGAGATCCTTGGATGAGAAAACCGTATTCAAACGCCAAGAGCTACAGTTTCAGGGATATCCTTTTCCCTAGACCCATTAGCTGCCATTCAGCTAGGACTTAGCAGTTTCCACTGGAGCAGAAAGAAGTTTATTTTACCATTTTAATTTGGTGCTGCTTTATTTATCCTGTTTGTGCTAACCCAAATTTGGCACCCACTCTGTACTCCAAGTGCTAATTTAAGTGACATATTTCCGTTCTGCCTGGGAAGAATACTCAGAAGAGCTGAAAGACGTGTGTTTATAATTATAAGGTACCGAGTTGGCTCAGACAACATCTCGTAGCATATGGGAACTATGTGGGCTAGTTAGCAAAAGTTTATGCTGAAGCCTGATGCTGTTTGGCTGAGTTTTGTAAACTCGGAGTTGTTAAGCTGTGTCTAATAAGACATGGGCTGAGTCAATTTAATATTTCCAGGCTCGTCTGTTGTCGTGGTAAGGACCGCCCCTTCGCCTTTCCTTGGCCTGAAAACGCAGAGGATTTGGGTCCCGTTGGGGAGGTGGGAGATTTTGTTGGGATAAGAGGGGGAACAGACTATTTTCTTACAACACAGTCTTAGAATCTGAACACGAGAGCTTGGCCCCAAGGTGACGAAATCTGGCTTTTTATTTTTCATTCCACATTGACGTTTGGGAGGGTTCTTGGATTATACTCAACATTGTGCATTTTAAACTTTCTGTTTGAAACCACATTATATACAGTCTTATAAAGTTCCTATTTCTAGACTTCTATTATTATTATTTAATATAAATGCATGAATAAATAGGGTGTTTCAAACTCAGAGGAAAGAGGTGCTATCACCGAAATGGGTCTATTGATTGTGTGTGTGTGTGTGTGTGTACACCCATGTATTATATACATGCATATGTATTTGGACACTTATTTACGGTCAGATGACTGGTTGTGCAGAACTGTGCTTGCAGTAAGATGTTATTGTATACCTACTATGCACAAGCAAATTAGATCTCGCTTCCTTTTCAATCTGCAACCTTTGGGCTGGGAAGAGGAGATGACAGCAGAGAGCCACCAGGGGCTGAATCCCAGGCTAATCCTAATGCAGCTTTAGGCTCTAGAAGTTGACCCCTGGGCCAAGTGAGCTGGCAGAGAGGAAAACCATTAACCCTCCGAGGACGGCTTCCTGGCAAGTCTGCCCTGCTGCTGCTGCTGCTGCTACGAGGCCACCCACGGCCCTTTTATCCAGAAAGCCAAGTACACTTAGCTTGTGGAAAGGGAGCCGCTGGTGCCTGTCTTTCTGTTACTTACATGCAACAATGACTTTCCATTGCAGGCCTGCTGGAGAGAGACTGGGCCAGAAATTTAAACTCCTTGTAGATGTGGGGGGGAGTTGCCCGCCAGCCATTTGGGTTGTCACGTATCCGAATCCTTTTCATTCATTCCCCACGTGCCCCGGGCACATGTGGCCGGTATGATGTCTGTAGTCTCTGAAACCCCATGTTTAGGTGGATGTTTCTTTAAAGAATCAGAGCTTCTCGTGCCAAATAACATGCTCTGTAAATCATGTCTTTTTTTCATCTTCAGAGTGGATTAGATGAGGTCTTGCTCTTTTACAAGTTTGCTACGACATAGGTCTTTATAACCCAGATTTGGATGTGTCACGAGCCAAAACCTTGCCCTGAATGTCACATGGGAGACGGTGAAAGCTGCTCTAATGTGGCATTGGCCCATACCATGAGTCTGTCATCTGTCAACACCCAGCAGAGGGGGGGCCCTTCCTCCTGCCCCAGCCCCGTTGCTAAGGAGTCACATTCAGCTAATCCTTGTCTGTCTGTAAAGCATCTTCGCTTATGGCATTTCCTTTATGCCTTAGAATAACCCTCTGGAGGGTCCACTTTACCCCCATTTTATGGAACACCGAGGCTCAAAGAGGCTAAGGCGGGTGTGTGAGGTCTCACATTTTGTCCGCAGGTGACAGAGCCTGGGTCTTCTGACTCTAAATCCTGTGCTTGTCCCTCTACATCACAGCTGTCCCTCATAACTATCACACAGCTCATTTAATATAACTGGACGAATGATGCTGCTAGTTTAGTTTTCACGTGTGAGTCTTGTTTTGCAGAACCAACGCGGTTTCTTGGAAGGAGCTGTGGATTTGAGGTTCTTGCTCTTCCACTCTTTAGTTATGTGATTTTGGGCAAATCAGTTTTGAGCCTAAGTTTCTTCACCTGCAAGATGGGGATGGTAGTAGACGTCTTGTAAATGCTGGGGGATGATGTTCGAGAGAGCATTTGGTAAAATAGAAAATATCATGCAACCTGTAAAAGGTGACTGTTGTAATCCTCTCTCCAGCCAGACTGAACATTCCTGGCTGGATTAGGTCATGCTACTTTATTTCTATTACTCAGCGTAATGCCAGCTACAGAATTTCTTCAGTAAATGTGAGCAGATGATTTACTGATTGATTGAAAGCGGAGATCATGCCTCCTGGTTACTTTGTTTCTTTTCCCCAGTGTGTAATGTCTCTACGTGGTGACACACCAGAGAAGAATTTTGGCAGATTACAAAATGTTTCTTAACATGTACATCAACATTCATATTTGTTTACATGGACTAATAAAACTCATCGAAATGTGTGCATGTGTGATCATGGAGAATATTTGCGTGGGGGGAATTTACCATTAGTGGGGTCTCGCCAATGGCTGGGGCAAGGCTGGGGCCTTGGGAAGATCAAAGCTTGTCTGCTTGTCTCTGGCGGTTGTGGCTCTGTGGGCGGCTCTTTGATGAGCCCAGGGCTCTCAGAACTGTGTTAAGAGCCCTGGGGTGGGTGTACATGCCCCCTCTTCCCTATTTTCCCACTTATCCACACGTCCTAACCTGCTATGCAGCGAGTGGCCAAATGGATCGAGGGACAAGAAGTCTGAGCCTGGGAGGAGTGGGCAATCCCAGGGATTAAGTCCTTTGCGGAACCCGTGGGCATCACTAAGCTGTCCTTGGAATGTACCTGTGTTATGAAAGAATGTAGTGAATATGAGATTCCCTATAAAATGGAAAGAAAAACCTAGCAAGTTGGTAGACGTCCTCAAGAGAGCATTATTATTATTGAATATTACTGTAGCCTATACCTGCATGGTTGTGTGTCTGTAGGAACACAGCTACTACTTGGAGCCCAATTAATGCTTGAAACCCAAGAGCAACAGCTTCTCGGGAGCACCAGGAAAGCTTTCTGGAGTGACGTTGGAATGAGGCTGGAATTTTTGAAAAGTTTGTGTTAGCGGGGAGCAGTATGATATGAAAGCACTGAACTTGGAGGCTTGGGTCAGGAGACCTGGGTTTAGACTTGATTGTGTTACTCTGGATAAAATTTAACCTTTGTGTGCCTCAGCTGAAGAACCAAGGCGATAATCCTCATGCATAATAGTTGCAAGGCACAGATATGATACCACGCGTGAAAGTTCTTAGAATTTGAGCAAATGAAAGGTGAGATGATGGTTATTTTTTGAAGGTGTAAATGGCTTGGAGACCCAGCTGTAGAGCGTGATGAAGAGAAGGACTCTCGAGACTGCCTGGAATCAACTCCTGGCTCTATTACTTGCCAACTGTGTGACCTCAGGCAAGCAACTGAACCTCTGTGTGCCTCAGTTTTCTCATCTGTAAAATGGGGGGAAATAATAGTATCGAATAGTGTTTGAGCACATAGTTAAGGTCTCAATTCGTGTTTTGTTTTATTTAACATAAAACATTTGTATATATTTGATGTTCATATACATATCATGCATATCGTATATAACTTAGATTGTTATCCAATAAATACGAATCTTCAGTACAGCAGATTCATCATTCTCTCTTTCCCTGCCCTCGCCTTTGACTCTTATAGTCTTACCCTCTTCTTCAACTTTTATGAGAAAGATACTAATCATCATGGATTTTTTTTTTAGATTCCAGGGTAAATTTAGAGCAGTTGTTTTGAGTTGAGCTTAGCAGAGCCTGGAGGGTCCCAGAGAAGAGCCACAGAAGGATGGGGTGCAGCACGAGGGCCCGGGCTCCCCACTTTGGCTTTGGCAGAGCATTTCTCTGCATTAGGCTTCTTTGTGTGATTTTCTTCAACAAAACAGTTCAGCTCCTTGGAGGAGTTTGACACCTGCTGGCTTAGAGTCAACACACATTTCAGCTCCAATCTCAGGAACCTTCTCCATCCATGTCCGTTAGAACCGGCAGAGTATTGTTGGTGATATTGATGAACCACAAAGTAATTAACGTGCCATCCCAAGACCAAAACAGTCTTTTTTAGAAAATTGTTCTTGTTGGTGTGCCACATGAAGAAAGTGGAGTAATCCAACTGAGAAAGGTTTTTTAAAAAATAAAGGTTGTCATAAAAATTAACTATCAGATGACCAGAAAGCAGCCCATTGAGGTTAGCTGAGATTTTCATGCAGCCAAGCATCAAGCAAGGAGTATATATTGGGAAACTGGTAAGTTTGATGCTGTGGTGGCCATGACAGAAACGGAGGCTCTGTCCCTGTCTTCTGGAGTTTATAATCTAGTGAGGGTGACAATTTGGGGGCCCTTAACAGCAATTTGAAAGTTTGTGGTTTCATATTCAACAATGCTTTTGTAAATACTACTACCTAGGGGAGAGAGAAGGCAGGGTAGCGTGTGTGCATTTATGATACAGGAAGGCTTCCTGCAGGAGCTGGGAGTTGAAAGTGGGTAGAATTTAAGCGGGTGGAGTGCATTCCAGTGTGGGCTGCTGCATGAACAAAGGTGAGGGAGGTGGGCCCAGCCTAACAAGTAGGAGCACCTGGGAAGATGCTGGATCGATTCATAGACAACTGTCATGATGAACCATAATTTCATGAGGGCAAGAACCATGGTTAGTGCCCAGCATACAACAGTTTCTCAACAAATGTGTGTTATGGAAACGAATGCATAGCTTAGGGCTATGTAACACGTAACAATTAAGCCCCTGAAACTTTTCTAATGCCTCACCTACTTTTTTAAATAGCAAGATTCTCCATTACTTCCTGTCACCCTCAATTTCTCCTCCTGGCTGGACCACAAGTAGCCTTGCAGTGAATGTCAGGGATTTGAGGATGACCTTTACTACATATCTGGTGCCACCTTTTGTTTTACAGAGGAGGAAACTGCAACTCAGAGAAGTTAAGTGACTTACCCAGGGTCACACAGCTAGTTAGTGGTCAGAAGTCTGGTATCTCAGGTGTGTGCCTGGCATTCTCTGGAAACCTCTCCAGGTCTGCAGACTGTTTCTCCTGTCTTGCTCTCCAGAGGCCTCCCATCCTGGTTTACTGTGGTGAAACTTTATGCGTGTATCATGTGTGAAGAAATCTGCTGTGGCACTGTATATTTTAGATGTAGCCACTGGGTATTTCAGAGAAGGCAGCCGCTAAATTCTCAGCCAATTCAAAGGGCACTTCTGGCTCCGTGGAGCCTGGAGGACTTGGAGAACTCGTTGGAGGCTTGAGTTATACTAGTTAATTCCCAGCTTGCTAGCATCCCTCCTGGGTGCAGCCCATGCTTTGCTCAGCTCTGTTTTATCACTTTTCAAATATAAAACAATTCCCCCTGCCTTGCTTAAGAGCAGAGTTTATTGTCCCTAAGATCTTCTGGAGGGAGAAGAAAGATACATTTTCCTTTGCTTATAGTAGAGCCATGATTTTTTTTTTGGCAGAAGATGAGTTTTTTTGAGAAGTTTCTCAGTTTCAGGTGGTGGGTGGATAAAAATCCCTGAGAACACCCAGGAAGGGTAGCTGCAGATCTGAGCTGTGCAAATCTCATTCTGTAAAAATCTAAGGGCCTCAATGGGGAGGAAGAACCTTGGGCTGCTCCCAAAATGTAGACATCAAGGGATATCGGGCAGATTTTATCCCCTGGAAACTGGGGGTTTCTGAGGTGCAATCAGGCTAATGGGTCTCATGGATTTTTCCCGGGCTCTGTGCCTGGTTGCTTGCAAATGTTGGCAAACCTGGATTTTGGGGTCTATTTACATATGCTTTTAATTATACGGTTAATGCAACTGTGTTCATCTGACACTCATATTGTCGGCCAATACTGTCGCAGTGACACAAACATTTGCAGTGGTCTGTGAAATGCTGGAGTTTTTATAGTCTGTAAATTTGGGAGACCCGGTTCCTCCTCGATTTCACATTCCAGAAATAATTTATTTGCATTCTAGTTTATAACCACATACATGTGTAAACACACACAAGTACACACCTTCTTTTGGTTTATGCTTTATTCTCCTTGACCCTGGCACCCGCCACCATGCGCCACTGGAGGACAGAGTCCAGCACAGGGCAGCGTGACTGGTGTTCAGGGAATGCATCTATCCACCCACCATGAAGAGAAATGCTTAGATTTAATTTTTCTGGGAAGCAATCATTGCACGATTATCTTCAGGTATCTTTTAAATAACACCCCACTGACACAGAAGGATAAAACTTCGCAAAGCGAAGTTTTTGATTTTTAAATCGACATTGATACCAACGGGGGAAGTCCTTTGTTTTGTGTCCAGCACTCAGGCTCAGCTGATCCATACGCACCAGTGGGCACACCCAGCGGGTTTTCATAATTCATAAGCTGAGAGGCCCCTGATGAGCGCAGGCTACAGCACACGGCCGGAGCGTGCTGAGGAAGCTGGGCTGGCTGGGGTGAACTCGGGAGATCGAACTAGGATGTCCAGGCTTTTCCTTGCATTCCTGCTTCCTGGGCAGTATTGGGAGCCCCAGGCCCAGTCCCCAAATTGGGTCCCAGTGGATGTTTAGGGAAGAAGACAAGAGATTGAAAGGCATCTTCTCAACGGAGGCCGTGATGAAATTTATACTCGGGGCACTTCTGTTTAAAGTTTTTTAAAAATTATGAAATAGTAAAACAAAAACGTCTGGAACATAGAAGGGAAAAAATCACTATAACTCTTAGCACTTCAGCATAGTTATTTTCACTTTTGTGTGTCCTCTTCTGTTTTTTGTAGGTGTCTTTTTACACATGTTAAAATACACACAGTTTTGTATGCTGTTATTTTAGCTTTCATGTTGAATGATGCATATTTTCCATGCTCTTATATAGTCTTCAGCCTCTTTTAACAGGTAAATACTACTCATTCCATTGAGTGGATAGATGGGACAATTGATGTTAACATTTCTACGTTATTGTTGCTATATGGAAGTTCTCTCACTTTTGACTTCTAAAAATGCGGTGAGCATACTTATGCATGCAGAGAAGATGAGCACGTGGTTCCTGGTTCTGCTGTGCATAGGTCAGGTGACTTGTTAAGAATCAAGATTACTATACCTCTTTTACCTACAAATATAAGCCTTATAAATGAAACATAAAAATATATTATAATAAAGACAATATATTGACATATAATTACACATTTACATACAATGTGTTAGATATATGTTATAACATGATATAAATCAACCTTAACTATAAAAAAAAGAATAAGGCCGGGTGCGGCGGCTCACATCTGTAATCCCAGCACTTTGGGAGGCTGAGGTGGGAGGATCGCTTGAGCCCAGAAGTTTGAGACCAGCCTGGGCAACACAGTGAGACCCTGTCTCTATAAATAATT
>RJWJ010043493.1:0-12580 GCA_004363605.1 Indri indri | reverse complement strand
GGGAAGCCTGCCCACTCCATCAGTTGGTGGCAATTATGAGTAGGCAGTGCGGCACTGGTGAACTTGAGCTTTCTCGATACCTTTAAGTTATCCTCCCACAAACCCATTAGGCGAGGAAGATATTTCATTTCTGATTAGGTCACTGAGCTTCAGAGCCATTAGGTGGATCACCGAGGTCATTCATTCAGCGCACGGGCACATGAGTGTGTTCCCTTTTCTCATGGGGCCAACTGTGCAGTGGGTGTCCAGAGAGATGATGAACAAACAAACTCATCCTTTTCTAAGTGGCGGTAAGTGCGACAGAGAAAAATAAAGCTGGGTGAGACGATGGTGCCAGTGGTGGGGCCATGGGCTTGGTGCGGAATGGGGCGGGGCAAACGCTCTTTTAATGGCGGGGTCTGGGCGGACCTCTCCGGTAGGCGGTGGTAAGTGGAACCAGCTGGCGATGGGGCAGAAAAGCGTTTCAGGCAGAGGGAAGAGCAGGAGTGGAGGGTGTTTGATGCCTAGTCCTATGGGGTGGCTGGAGGGGCAGGCAGGGCGTGTGGTGGCGAGTGTGGCAGGTGAGGTCAGGAGAGGAGGCAGGAGCCCACCACACGGGCTCTGGGAGGGGTCTTGGGACCCTGTCCTCTGGCTTCTCATTCCTCTCCTCGGGAAGCTTACTCCTTGCAATCTGGACTTGCTTTTAGCGGCTAATCCAAGTTAAGAGGAACCTGAGAGAGCATTTCCTCTTCTTGCCTGTAAGGAGGACCTAGGTGACCTAGGTCTCTAGTTCCAGCTTTGCCAGATGCCAAGAATCACCTACCGCAGGGGTCCCCGACCGATGGTGAGTTGCGTAATTATTTCGTTATATGTTACAGTGTAATAATAATAGAAATAAAGTACACAATAAATGTAATGTGCTTGAATCATCCTGAAACCATCCCTCCACCCGGCACCAGTCGGTGGAAAAATTATCTTCCATGAAAATGGTCCCTGGTGGCAAAAAGGTTGGGGACCACTGACCTAGGGCACTTGTTTAACATGTAGACTCCCAGTCCACCCTGCGGCACTTAGGCTAAATACAGGTCCAGAACCCTGCCCAGATCTGCTAAATGGGATTCTGCAGGGGAGGAGCCCAGGTGTCTGAATGTTTAACGAATGCCTCGGGCAAGCCCTGTCTTCTGGCCCGAGTGGTGAATTTCACCTGTGTAAAATGAAGCCTGGAAGTTTGATGTCAGCTCCTGTCCTCCCTTCTTAGGCTCTGGGACTTGGCTTTAATAATAATTAGCGTGGCAATGATGGTACTGATTGAGTGCCTACTGTTTGTCATGCACAGCAACCTCACTCTCTTTCTCCTCTGACTGTAAAATCATAGTCCTCACACCGAGGGCCTGGCCCTGGCCAGTCTATTATTTGTGCTTCTGTTAATCATTTATTATGTCGAATTGCACCTCGTTTACATAACATGCCTCCTTTTTAGAGCTTTCTTGCAGAGGAAAATAATGGCGTATGTTGCCTGGGAAAGGGCCTGGCACATAATGAGTGCTGGTGAAGTCATCGTTATTGTTATTTATTCCGATTCCACACACCGCAGATGGCAAGCACTCACCTTTCCTTAGTGATCTGAATCCTTAGTCTTTGGCACAATACCTGGAAGAGAGTAGATGCTTAACAGGTATTGAAGTGCCAGAAATAAAAATGATGTCGGTTATTATTTATGGAACATTTGTCATACATTAAGCACCTTGACTTGTATTAACTCATTTGTTCTTCAGAACTGTCCTATGAAGTAGATACTAATATTCCCATTTTACAGATGGGGAAATGGAGGCACAGAGAAGTTCATGATTTGCTCAAGGTTCAAGAGCCAGCAAGTGGTAGAGCTAAGGTTTGACCCAGGCAGTCATGTCTTCTATCATCTCTCCAAGGTTCCGTTCACCCTGTGAACGGGCATGTTCTAGATCTCTTTCTCTTTTCTGCATAAGGTCACTCCCCTTGCTTAGGTCTCCGTAGAGATTGGGAGAAGTTGGTCATCTTCCTGTGTGTGAAGAACCCTTCACACATACTGGGGCAGTGCTCTAGATCAGAACTTCTATTCCAGGCTCAGTGGGCTCAGTTGTGTTGACCATTCTCACTTTTCAAACCGTGCATTTTCCTTGCTCGCCTCCTTGGATTATGTGCCTAGGCCCCTGTTGATTGGAGCCAGCCTTGCAGGACAGGTAAGGGTCACCTGCTCTGAGCGGGAGAGGTAGCTGGGCGGTTGCCTTTCCTTCCAGGAAGCCCCAGCTGTGACTTACGCTTCCCCGAATGCTGTGCTTGGCTCGCTCCAGAGCCATTTGGGGCAGTCTGGGTTCCTGGACTCTTCCAATCCCCAGTCCAGAAGTGAGTGTAGGCCCTGCTGGGTGCCCAGGTGGTCAGGGTGCACCCGGGAGCTGAGGCAGCGCTGCGGGAGACGGGCTGGAGAGAGGCAAGCCGCCTCACCCACGCCTTAATCTCGTGTGTTGGGTAAACACTCAGAGGTGAGTGGCGTGAAGGGGCGGATGAGTAAGGATCTCCGAGAGAGAGTATTTACAACATTTTTATATTTCACTCTCGCCGGTCTCTTTCCTAGTAGATATTCCTGCCCAGGTGGCTCTCTGATGAATGGAAAGGAGTCTGTTTTCCCTTTGGTCCACCCCTCTGCCCCAAACAATCTCTGCATTGCTTCCCAGATGCTTTAGTGACAGGCAGTAATCAGAAATTGACCCTCAAATTTCATATTTTCTTGGCTTCTTTGCGTGTTCTGTTCCTGGGTGAAATCCCTTGGCTCCTTCAGGCTTTGAGGCAATTCTTTCCTTCTGTCCTTAGAGTGGAATAATAAAAATTAACACTTGATGAGCCTTTGCTGTGTGTGCTATTCCGAGCATTTGCACTTATTATACACAACACATCTCTCAGGTAGGGACTGGTGTCCCTTCCCATTTGTAGGTAAAGGAAAGTACAGGATGTTGAGGAACTCACCCTATAGGTCATAGGCCAGCCACTTGTGTGGCCGGCAGCCCAGGCTCTCACCCACCATGCGCACTGCCTCTTGTTGCCCGATTATAATCACTAGCCCGTAGGTGGGTGCTCCCCGGTGCCGAGCACTGTGCCAGTCCTTAGGGAGCAGATGAACTAGATGTTCTTTTAGGGGTGGGAGTGGCATAGTGATCCAGAGGTCAAAGTGTGTCACCAGTGGGATGAGAACACAGTACACAAGGCACGGTGGGGCCCTGTGTGGCCACAGGTCAGAAAAGGGCTTCCTGGGGAAGGTGAGCTGAGTCTCTAGGTCGGTAGAGGTGTTTTGGGGACCCCTGAGAAAGCATATTGCCATTTCGGAACGCACAGAGCGGAAGAGCCTGGGCAAGAGGGAGGCCAGACGCTGTCCCCCATGTATGGAGCGTTCCCATGGCCCATCTGCGGGGAGTGAGGATGGCAGGACTGGAGGGGACGTGGGCTTTGCGGTCAGAACACTCAGGGTTTGAAACCTGTCTGTGCCGAGTATTAGCCAGGTGACCGTGGGCTGGTCTCTTGCCTCCTCTAAGTGTTCTCATGTATAAACAGAAACAACAGTACCTTCCCTGCAGATGTATCCGAAGGTCTAAGAATGGTGACTTATGGAGGCAGCTGGCACATATTAAGAGGCTCTCAGCAAATTGCAGCTACTTATTTAATTACTTTCACTTTTGATGAGGCCATTTATCCATAAACTTAAGATTTATAATTGCAAATAAAATACAGTACTAAAAAATCTATTTTGGCACATAGTTGTTGCTCAGTAAATATAAAGCAAAGACTTAATTTGCTTGCGGTTGGACAGGACTCATTGCCAGTGGGGCGTAATGGAAAAAGCAGAAAATGAGAATCAAGAGTGGTTAAGTGGATTGCCGGGGTCCGCCGGCCAGTCGGTGGAAGAGCTCACTTTCTCACTGAATCCCCGGGCAGCCCTGAGAGTCAAGCTGGGCTGACATCATCTCTCTCTTTGAGAGAATTAAAACCCAGGGAAGTCGACTGTCTTGTGCAAGTTATTCAGATAGTTGGCTCCTAGGATGAACTTCATCACCAAATAGCCATGTGGCCAGTCGAAGACTCTGTTTCCTCCTCTGTAAAATGGGGTGATGATACCTGCCCTGGCCACCTCTAAGAGTTGTGGTGGAGGTTAGATGGGATAGAGACAGTCAGTCTGGCTTCTGTGTGGAGAACGTTCTGTGGGCGACAAGAGCTTAGGCCAGGTCTCCGGCATGCAGGTGAGCGGCCAGGTGACTGGATGTCGATGGTGCAGTGGCAATGCTGAGGAAGTGGACGTGGCTGGCTGGGCAGAGGTTTTGGAGTGGAGCCTTCAGGCCTTGGTGGCGTTTGGGCTGTCAGGGAGATAGACAGAAAGAATCCATGATGACTCCAGGTTTTGACCGAGCACATGGTGCCTGATGGTGAGGCCTGTCGGAAGAGCCATGTTGGGCAGGTGATCAATGGCTGGTTTGGAATATATTGATAGAAAATCAAAGATCTGACAGTGAACATGCCACCTGCTCATTCCTGAGTGTCGGGACCCTTGAACCAGTGACATCCCACAGCGAGATGAGCTAGAAGCCAGTGTCAGCCATTTTTGCTGGGGAGGGTGAAGATGTTACTTGGAAAGAAAGATTGGGATGCCTTTTTTCATCTCCGGTGTGAAGTACACACTGTACTTTTATCATAAATGAAAATGTGGTTGAGATACAGCTGGAATGTCCGGCGTGGCTTTATTGGGCAGTTCTCCCACTATGCGGCAGGGTGGGAAGTGTGTGGGTTCTTGCATCGGAAGACCTGGGTTCTGAGTCTGACGCTGCCACTCGCCAGCTGCGTGGCCTTGGAGGGGTCCCCTGACATTTGTGAACCTCAGTCCTCATCAGTCTAGGTGAGCTCATAGTCCTTGCTTTAGGGCTGGTGGTGACAAGGCAGGGAGCTAATCACATGACAGGGGCTTTGCACACACAGTGCTTCATGCACGGGGCTTGCTGCATGAGTGTTAGTCTCCTTTACGGGAGTGGGACGGGAAAGAACAATGACATCGTCCACAGCATAATAGTTACCAGTATTTATTGAGCACTTGCTATATGCTAGGTGCTGTTCTCTGTGATTTACTGAGATTAGTCCTTCCAACCACCCTGTGACCACTCCTGTTGTCTTCCCCACTTACAGGTAAGGAAACCGAGGTACGGAGAGGTCCAGTTACCTGCCCAAGGTCACTCAGCTGGGAAGTAGAGTTGGTGGGACTCCGGAGCTTGCCGCCTGTTTCCAGGGGCCGTGCTTTTGTTCACTGTGCTGTATTGTCTCAGCATAGAGGGAGGAACCCTTGTTAGCCCATCTTACAGATGAGGAAACTGAGGCACCGCTTGGTTAAGTATCCTAGAGAAGCAGAGCAGGTTGGTGGCAGTTGGCACATTCTCACTTGTGTGGTTAAAGGTGGGGTCTCTGAAACTGGTTCTGCTAGGAGTCTCAGCCAGGGAGGAGTTCTTTGTTCCCAGCAGAGGCTCCATCTGAAGGGACCACATGGAGCTGGCTTAGATTCTCTTCCTTTGCTCGCACACTCCTCCTGGCCATGGGCTTTGGAAAGGTTGGATTTCTGGCAAAAGTACTGCAGGACCACAGAGCTCTGTCTGCCGGCTGTAGTTCCTCAGTGTCTGGGTTCCTCTGCGGTCCCACCCACGGGGCCTTCTCTGCCCCACCTGTGGCTTAATAAGAAATTACGGTCATGGGTGTGTGCGGGTGTGTTGGTGCTACAGCCAGAAACCTGCTGCTCTCGGGACTCCGGCCCAGTGGGTTGGGTGCAGTTGCCGGCTGGGCATTTCTGCGCCTGGCTCAAGCACACTTGTGTGTGTAGAGGAGTCTCAGTCACTCCCCTAGAGATGCTTGCAGCTAATTCCGGTAACTAATATTTGATCTTTCCGTTGTTGGTTTTTCTGTAGATATTTATATTCCTATCAACCTGTGTAAGTGCCTTGAATGTTTAAAACTGGCTTTTGGGCCTCTTTAAAACCCCTACTGTGCTTTGCACTTAGTGGGAATGAACACAGTGGTGGAAGCGGCGTTCCTATTTCAGAACCTTTCAATTTGCATTTTTAACCCACCCAAGGGAGGCGTATTATTGCACGATCTGTCAGGTGAGCTGTTGTCAAGACTGTAATGTAATTAAAAGCTGGGGTCCGGAAGCCTCAGTGCTTGTAACGCCGTGGCGTTTATTCCACACGTGTGTGCCTGTGTTCCAGCGTGCCGGTTATCATACGCACGGCAGATACGTGTTCATCAGGTTCATTTTGACCATGGTTTGCCCTCATGTTTGCAATTTGCCATCGACTGCATGAAATGGTTCCAGATCATTCTGTGACACGTGGTGGTACACTTTGCTTTGCATGAGGCCTCCCCCTCTGGGATTCTCGCATGCCCGTTCCACATTTCTCAGAGCCTTAAACCCGAATGTCAGATGGTGTGGGATTTGGAGAGTCTGGAATCCTGATCATATTTAAGATGAAAATTCACATAGGGCTTGAGCGAGTGAAGATTGGGGTGGGGATGGGGAATTAACTGTTTTTGGTTTTTTTATATTTAATTGGGCACCTTTGGGAACAATCTTGATGCTTTTGAGCAGGTGAGACCTGGGCCACAGGCCTTCATGATCGCCCCGATGTGTTTGCACCTTCCCTGTTGGATGTTGGGGCTCCCGTCGGGCAGCCAGCTGAGGCCTTTGGTGCCTCCGTTCATTCCTCACCCCCTTTTCCCTGTTGGGTTATCGAGCAGGGACCACCTATTTATCACACACTCAAGTATGTGTTTGATACTGGACTAGAGTCTGAGTCAGACACAAATAAGATTAAGACCTGGTCCCTGCCCTCAGGAGAATGGTTCCCTGGTTGGTCTTAGGTGATAATGACCTTTCTCTTAGTCATTCCCTGAAGATAATGTGTCCTTGGAGGAAACCGGGAGATAAGATGATGGAAACACTGTTTAATGCATAAGGGAGGTTATGGGATGGTGGGGAGCAAGAATTTAAGGCTACGAGCAGCAATCTCTGTTGCAGGGAGGACTCACAACTGCAATGCAGAATACTTGCTGCGAGAAGCATGCACCCAGGTGTTTAGGAACCAGAAGGAGGGACACATAGGTACCTGGGGACGCAAAGGAGAGCTTTCATGAGGATGCCTCTTGCGCTAATCTTGAAGTGTGTCTAGGAATGGGCCAGGGAGAGAGGAGTCAGAAGGCCATACCCGAGTTCCGCCACTGGTTGGGCTCATCAGGCAGGAAAGGCCCAAGTCTGTCTGCTGCAATCACTGGCACCAGATGTGGTCTTAGAGATCAGTGTGTTAAACCAAATTGGTTACATGAACTCGGTAGGAAAAGCAACAAAGCAAATCTAAAACTCTGTTACATCACACCCTGCCTCAGCTGTCAGGCTCCGTGTTACCTTCTGAGTCTGCAGGAATCGGCTCCATCTGTATACGTTTAAGGGGCTCCTCTCTGCTTCCACACCCACATCTCAAGACACTTTCTTCCCATCCCCCACTTCCCTCCACGCCCCCATCCTTGGCTCTCGGTGATTCTGTATTAATAGCAGCGATTAAGCTGCCTCATCTCATCAGGGAGGAGATATTAATCTTCATCAGGCCCAGGGAGAAGCTTAATTTTTTCCTGCTCTTCTCCCCAGCCCAGCTCCCCCTTTTTGCTCAGGGGCTGTGAGCTGTACCCGTGTCTGTGGGACACTCAGTAATCCACTCCTGCAGATGCATTTCAGGGAGTTACACTTTTCTCACTCCCTCCCTTAACCTCCCTGCACTAATTGAAAACCACTGTCAGGAGAGGGAAGGAAGGGGAAAAATACTCCCTCAAATAGAAATTCCCAGCCTCATTGTCTTCTCCTGGGCAAACGAGACCAGGGCAGGACCACAGCTAGACGCTGTGGCCTTTTTAGTGTGTGAAATCCTATTCAGCCCTTGGAGAAGTATGCCATTTTTCCTGCTACGTTTCTGTGATTAGCTGTGAACTGAGGATGTTGCATGCCCAGGGGCAGGAGGCAGGGAGGCTTGAGGGTGAGCCAGACAATTAGGACAGAAAGGAGATGTCCCCAAAGCCGAGCATCCCAGGTTGGTCCTGCCTTCGTGAACCAACCTCCGATAGTAGCGTATCGTCCATTCATTTTTTCATATGTGCTTGGCTGTGCTGGCACAGTTATCCACAGTGTCTCCTTTAATCCCCACAAATAAACCTGCCAGGCTAGTACTATTATTCTCTTTTGTCAGGTGAGGAAACTGAGGCCTGAGAGGTTAAGTATCTTTGCCGAGGTTATCTGGCTTGCAAATCCTGTCCTGGCTTTCTTGACTCTTCCTGTCGTACTCTGGCCACTGTATCTAGGATGACTGTGTAATTTATCTAAACTGGGATGTTTTTAAGAACGCTAAGGGATGCTATAAATAATTACCCAGGGACAGTGAACATAGATGAAGAGTGGTCCAAGGGTAGGTAGCCGAGAAGCGTGGTCTCTTGCTGCTGCCACAGCTGGAGGCAGACGGATGCTTCCATGCTCCAGTCGGAAGCAGAGCTGGCCAAACGGACATCATCCCCCTTCATCACGTCCCTACCCTGCTTTCCTCCCACCTGAGTCATCCGAGGCCCCCAAGCGCCCTGCTGGCTTTCCAAATGCCTGATGCAAGGGAGCCTGATTAGTTTGCTTCACAATGAAGAATCTCAAATAACCGCTGCCCCTGTGCTCAGCAAGCTGCCTTCATACCCAGACCACCTCCTAGGACCCATTTCACTCCCTGTGCTCTGTGGGATTGGCCTTTGTTCAGCCTTTGAGCACACCTGGGTTGGGGAAATGGTTCATTTCCCCAGAATGGGCTCTATTTGCATTCCACCAGCAATCTTCCTACTCTGAGGGATTCCTGGGACATTAAATTAGCAGAAAATGACATTAGCTCTAAGAACCAAATTCGATTACCTGAAATACAAGTATTATTGTAAGGAATGAAACAACCTCCTCTCCACGTCCTCACCCCCAGATCAGACCCTCACACTGAATTAATGCCAGTTTCTTCTTAGTTGGTGGTGTTTTTTTTTTTTTTGTTTGTTTTGTTTTGTTTTTTGGCAGATTGTCTTAAAGGCACAGTGTGTGTAGTAATATTGCATGTCAGTGCAGGGCAGTTTGTCCACGTGATTTGCTGGTTCTTCTGGCTGCGGTGTGCGAATGTGAATTCTGGCAGAGACCTGCACACTCTGCCTTCATGTGGCCCCTCTCTCTAGAATCGAGCCACATCACTGCTCACTTTTTCTCTGACTTGACGAATATTTGTATGTCTTTATTGTTGCCTCACTCTTTGCTTTTCCCCTGGGAAAGATTCCACTGTCAAAGGCCCTCCCCGTTCCCCTTGCACTTGCAGCCCTTCCAAACTCATCACTGTTCGCTCCTGCAGGCCTCTCCTTGTTCCGCTGTTAGGCAGAGTGCTTTGCACAGAATTGGAGTTTAATATGTCCCGTAAAATGGGATGGTGATATCACTACCTCATAAAGATGTAATGGGGTTAAGGAAGCACAAAACTAGAGCCATGCATGTAGTAATTAATATTAGCAGTTATGCTTGTTACGACTAAATGTTGGGAAGATGATAAAATGCCAGGACTTAGTGTGTGTCTCCCCCACTGAACCGACAGCTCCTGGAGGTCATGGCCATATTATCTTACTCCATTTCGTATCCTCGTGGCCAAATGCTGAGTACCTCGTAAGTGTGCCATGAGTTCAGTTGAGTGAATGAGATAAAATAAGAGCCCACCTGGGGAAGGGAGGTTTGGAAGGAGGCGTTCTGTTCCTCTGTCTACCTGCGGTAGGTTTGGGGGTGGGAAGTAAAGGACCTGAGATTAATTAGAAACAGTTTAGGGGCAAATAAGAAGCAGATGACATATTTCAGGGCCATTTCATGCTGCTGCAGATCTGAATCCACGTGTTTCCGTGGGGGTGCACAGTCCTCAGTGAAGTGAGCAGAGGATCTTTGCTGACCGACACAGCAGCCGGACTCGAGTGCCTGTGGGGAGGTCTGGCCTGAACATTGTCCGTGGGGAGCCAGAGTTCTCTCTGGACGGGAGGGCAGAGAACTCGCATCTGAGTCCAGCCATGCCTGAAACGCACTGTGTAGCACGGGCAGGTTACCCTTCCTTTCTAGAATCTGTGAAATAAGGTGGCTTAGGGAAGTTAAACAAATTTTATGTGGATTACTATTCTCTAAAAAGGATAAAAATGAAAATCAAGTCAAACTAGATCATAGGCCTAAAGGTCAGAGCTAAAGCTATAAGACTCTTAGGAGGACACACAGGAGTAAATCTGACTTTGGATTAGGCAATGGTTTCTTAGATGTGACACCAAAAGCACAGCCAACAAAAGAAAAAAAGACAAAAATTGGACTTCATCAAGATTAAAATCTTTTGTGACTCAACTGGTCTCATTAAGAAAGAGAAAAGACACGTAACAGGAGAAATATTTATAATCAATATATATCTGGTAAGGGACTTGTATTTAGAATAGATGAAGAACTTTTATAGCTCAACCACAAAAAGACAAATAACCAATTAAAAAATTGGGGAAAGGACTTGAACAGACATTTCTCCAAAAAAAGATCTACAAATGGCCAATAAGCATATGCAAAAATGGTCAACATCGTTAGTTATTGGGAAAATGTGAATCAAAAACACAGTGAAACGCTATTTCATCCCCACCAGGGCGGCTGTTATCAAAGAGATAGAAAATAAGTAGTATTAGAGGATGTGGAGAATTGGGACCCTTAGACACTGCTGGTGGAAATGTAAAATGGAGAAGCCACTTTGGAAAACAGTTTGGCAGTTCTTCAAAAAATTAAACATGAAGTTGACGTGTGGCTCAGCAATTTTATTCCTAGGTATATGCCCAAGAAATTGAAAACAGGTAGGTACTGAAACAAAAACGTGCACAGATATGTTCATAGAAGCATTATTCATGATAACCCAAAACTGGAAACTACCCAGAAGTCCATCAGTTAATGAATGGATAAACAACACGTGGGATAGCCATGCAATGGAATATTACTCAGACATTAATAGGAACGAAATATTGACACATGCTATAACATGCATGAAATTTGAAAACATTATGCTGAGTGGAAGAAGCCAGATACAAAAGGCCACATGAGACATGATTCCATTTATAGAAATCGTCAGCATTGGCCAATCCGTAGAGACAGAAAGCAGGTTGGTGGTTTTCAGGAATTGGGGGAGGGGAATATGGAGATGGGCTGCAAGCAGGTACAGGGTGATTAAAATACTCTGGAATTGAGTAGTGGTGACAGCTACACAACTCTGTGAATACATTAAAAACCACTGAAATATACATATTAAAAGAGTGAATTTTTGGTATATAAATTATATCTCAATAGAGGTGTCATTTTTAAATAAAGATAAAAATCATGCTTTTCAAGGCAAAGCACGACCGGGGGACTTAGCTCCCCTCATTTGTTCTGTCTTTCTTTTGGCCTCCCCCCCGCCTTTTCCCCACTGTTGCCGTGTTCCTTGAGATACCTTTTTGGGTGAAGAAAAAATAATTTTCCCTCTACCCTTAGTTCTTAGCTAAGACAGACCCCTGGAACAAAAGACAGATTATCAAGAGAAAAACAAACAGAATTTTATTAATGGGTATATTTCATTATACATGGGAGATGCCCAGGTAATGAGTAATTCTCAAAGAGGTGACTTAGAAATCCAGCTTATGTAATTATATAGCATCTTCAATGAAGAACAGTAAATTTGTAGACAAGCAACAAGACAAAGGAAAAAGGCTTTGAGTCTCTAGGGTTTTTTTCTTAATTGCCCTCAGCTCAAAATAATCGTTATGCCAAATTGACTTGTTTGGGGTTGGCATATTCTGGTCTCCTACACCTTCAAAGTTCCAGGGGACAGTTTGGAGGACCTGTGAGTCCTTCTGGCATGGATGTCATGTGTTCCTAGAGAACCCGTGTGAGGCACCGCTTGGCAGCAGGTGGCAGCGTGGAAGATGTTTCCTTTTGCACGTGTTCCTGAGCCCGACTGTGCAGGGGCGTGACCTCCCAGTCTCCCAGTCTAAACAGAAGTGGGAGAAGGTCACTGTGACAACTTGCTGTTTAATTTACACGCCAATCCTGTGCCCCAGTTGAAGCCAAGGTTGTTACGAAAGAGAAGCATGAACCTTAAACCCCCTCCTCATTCAAGTGTGAGAATCTAATGAGGCTTCCATGTCATTTTCAGGGACAAAAAGACAAAATAAAAAGCTACCTTGCAGATGCCCAAAATAGTCTTTCAGAGTACAATAGTGTTGTGTTAGTTCCTCACCTAAAACCCTTCAGTGGTTTCCCATCCCCGATAGGATGGAGTCTGGTGTTGAGGCCTCCAGTTTCCTGGTTCCCCTCCCGCCCCTGTGCTCCTGCTCCCCCCCGGCTCCCCGTCCAGTGGTCTCCCACCCTCTGTTCTTTGACCGCATCAGTGTTCTTTTCTGCTGTCCTGCACACAAGCACACGTTCCTCTTTCAAGATCCAGCTTTTCACCATGTTGTGGGTTCA